>JAEIIU010056577.1:11445-89875 GCA_018874675.1 Drosophila baimaii
ATTATTATTATTATTATTATTATTATTATTATTATTATTATTATTATTATTATTATTATTATTATTATAATTTTTTAATTCAATTATTCAATCGAATCTCTTTTAGATCTTCTTCATGAAAATGATTCCACAGCGATTGCGCACACGCCTTGTCCACAAACTCTTCGATCGCCTGAGGCTCGAGGGAATTCAGTACAAGCAAAGGAAACTTATGTTTAAGAGTACCTAACACCTCAGCTTACGAGTCATGTAAATATTTAGTAAATGTCTTTAAGGCATAAGCTGTTAAATAAGAAAACATGTTGGATCAATTTCAAAAAATATTCAAATAAAAATATATAAAGCTTAGTTCGTTGTTTTATTACATTTATCTTGAGAAAATCGTTTGTCTTTAATTTGTAAACTTTTTTATTTGTATGCCTATAATAGATTTACTTTCAAGATAAAAATAACAAAGTTTTAGCTTTAAACATTAGTTAAAAATATATTACTGAATATACAAATCAATAGGCAGGGCAGAGTCGAAATAAGGGTAATCAGCACATAGAACTCTTTGATTCGCATGCGTTAATCATATATCTTTTAAATGTCTTTAAATAATATTGAATTCTGTGGAATTACTTCAGACCTCTAAAGGGAAGATAAGGGCCCAAAGTCATTTTAAATAGGGACCAATGGTTGGATCAGCTATCAGTCAAGACTTTAAATCAGATATTATATTATAAATGATTTTGAACTCAAGATCCCTAACTGATTGTAAAAGGTATGGTTGAAATGGAGCTAAGTTTGACTTCCAACCAGCAACTCAAGTGGATTTTTGAATAATAAATAAAAGTATATGCCAATTTTAAGGGATTTCTAAATTTTTAAATTTTTAATCAATATTATGCGTGGGGTTAAAGCAATATTCTTAAAATAATCTGAGGTAAAAAGGACGCAGAAAACTGTTCGGCACATCCATCCCATCATTGATTTTGGTTTCAAAACTAATAATAGTTGTTATATTAGTACAATACCTAACATTTACTAATTGTAAGAACTGAAAGCGTATATGAGCTTCGGTTTGACGAATTTACTTCTCCTTTTTGTTGTGAGTAAAATGTAGCACAGTTTCAGGCGGGCTTATAACTCGACATGAGGGTTAGAGACTCGGCTAAGGTAAGTTCGAAATTTCGAAGTTTAACGAACTTTTCGAACTTTTGTCAAATTTTTTACAGAAAATTTTACTCTTATTCAATGAATTAAGATATTCAAGTTTAAATAAACTATTTTAAATAAAAAAAAAAACAGTTTTTGGATAATTATTATTTATTGTACGAATATTTACAAGTAATTACTAGAAAGCCAACACTGTCCACATTTAGAACTATCGAAGAAAGCTTTTGCACTTCCTCGTTGAAGAACTTTTCCTATCATCGCTTTCAGACTTCAGTCTGGAATCAATATTCGGCTAGACAGGCCGCAGTCGAAAGTCTTTTATTTATAAAGTATTGATTTTGTGCCCGTCGGACCAACGTGAGTTTTGATTAATTTATTATTAGTATTACTGTAAATGGTGTTAAGTAATGCGTTTTATAAATATGGCTTGTGGAACATCGATTAAAATTCCAAGCACTAGAAATAGTCTTTCGCCGAAACAAATACTTGAGCAACAAGTAGAAATATATAAACTTAATGGTAAAAGCCTTTTAATTTTGTGAATTTTTAAGTACAAGTAACAAACAAAATTGAAATTTGTAAAGTGACAGATCCGTATATCACCCTTTACGCTTATGATCGGTAATAATAATAATTGTGGGAGACATTCACACATCAGTAATTTGTGGGACACACTCCATTATCATTAACCCTTAATACCATTTTTATTTAGGCAAAATTTCGTAATTGCTAAATGCATTAGCTAAATGTGGAATTTATATACCAAATGTTATTTGTAGCCGGCAAAAATATATCTTTATAAAAATAATTCTTGAAGCTTTCATGGTGCACTAGGCTAGCTGTGCTTTTGTTGTTTGGAAATCCATTTTAGCTTGGTTCCGCAGTTGATAAGAGCTATTAATACTATATTACAATGTACCAGATAATGGAAGAGGTTTGTTCAGAAATAATTAAGAGTATTAAAGAAGGGTTGAAAGCGAAAGGAAGTACTGATAACTATGCACTTAAAGCAAAGTGTTAATGTAAATTAATAAATAAGGCTGTTTATGCTAGTGTTTAACAAATAATAACCCCAATTTGTAGCAGAAAACTCTATTATCTCAGAGCTCTTAGCGAAATTTGTTATACTTTTCAACATGCAAAAAAAAACAGCTAAAGAAAAATGACAAGAAAAGTGTCTCAGGTGACAAGGGGTCATTGCATGACTAAAGCCAATTTGACGCATCTTTTGCTTAATTGTTTGCAATTAGTTCTACACCGCAAGTAAGCTGATTATGCCCTTAGCAAGTAAGTCGAAGTTGCGACAGTCGAAAGTATTCCCAGATTCCCCAGGTTTCTTTGGGTCAACTCTGTTTTTGGGGCAATTAAATGTCAAATAATTCACCCGCCAGCCACACGTAGTTTTTCAACATCTTTACAGCGACTCTAAACTGTCCGACTGTTCGCGGTAAAGGCAACAAAAGTAAATAAAATTTTTATGAAATAATGAACCGACAAAAACCGAGTAAAACCGCGGAAAAGAGCCCCCCAAACTGCAGTGGCCTTTCCGCTGTAATTGTGGTTCGTTGAAGACCAGATCCGAAAACGAAAACGAAAACCCGAAACCGAAAACCCGAATGTCCGAAGTTGCGGCTTGAAGAGTTTCAATTCAGTGCGTGATCGGCGCTTCAACCTGCAACTTGTGGCTCCCGAAAAGAAAATCCTATAGACAGACACTGAAAAGTAGCAATTGTAAATTAGTAATTCTCGGCGCAACAATAAATAATCAGCACGAGTGCGTGTAGTGATAAGCTCGGGTTCCACAAGCCATTCGATTCGCTCTTATCGCCAACCGAAAGTTCGTTTATTAGACTCTATAAAGAGAGCTCTTAACCTCTAATATGCAGCCCGTTCTGGAAGTGAGCATCTACACGCTGCTCAGGATGGCATTCATTTGGCAGCTGGTCTCCGCGGTCATCTATATAGTGGGATCCCTGACGATTGCCGCCTTTCTTTATGACAATTTCAAGTCCTTGATCAGCATTATCAAGGCGGTGCTGGAGCCATACTTCCAGCCACAGTTGCCAAAGACTCTCGTTGAAAAGTTTGGCCAATGGGCAGGTGAGAGTGATTTATTTTTAATTTTTATTTATTTATTATTTATATATTCCATACATTGCATTTTTACATTATTACTAGTCATATTTCATCTACAACGTGTGCTCGATTTAAATTAACATTTACTACAGATATAGATCCTTATCACTAGGGTATAGTCACTTCTATAATCTCACAATACACCCCGTATGACTTTCATGTTATTCAATCCAACATTTGCATACGTCAACCCCAAGGGTCCTATCAATATTAGCTTTGTTTTTGGTGTTCACACTGTCACAAATGCAAATTGTTTACTTTGCTTTTAGAAAGAGTGCTTATATTGTAAAAAAGAAAAAATTCTATATACATTCTTTCACATAGGAACTGCCACTCATAATTAGCTAATCTCAAAACCAATTACTGCCGGCTTTGTTTTAGCTTAATATTTATTTTAAATTGCATCTTAATTCTATAAATTCCATAAATTCTCGGTTATAATTCGTATTTCGTGAGATATTTTTCCAATCATTAGCCTAATCGATTTGTGCAGTGTTGTAATTTACAAGATTTGAGTTTTATGTTACTTATAAACTAAGAATTTATTTAGCTCCGGAGATTATAGTGCTTAAATAAATCTTAGGCCAGCTCAGACAGATTTCCTTGAACACAAACATATCAGTAAATTTGAGGAAGAAGGTTACAAAACCCTATTTTGGATAAGATAACAAACCCAATAATCATTATGATTTTGTTCCTTAATTGATATTGTCAGCATGAATAGCTTGCTTAAAATTTTCTTATCACAAAGTTCAATGGAATTTCCATTATTACAAAGTCCATGTCAGATAAGACATAATTGGAGCAACATTTTAATGAACTTAGTTCTTGTATTGTTCTAGAGTTTATATTGTAATATACGACTTTTACTTGGAGAATTATTTAGTTAAAAATATTCATTTTATCTATTTTGGGTAAATCCAAAATGTAAGCTTTATGTTCTTAGAAAATGTACTTCAGATAAGATATTACCTGATAATTTATCTATCAATTATTGTGCTTTTTTTGATATCCTTTAAATTCCAAATTTAATTGATAAAATTCAAGAAAATCGTTTAAATATATAAAAAGTGTATAATTTTAAAATATGAATTGGAATTTATTTAAAAATCATTTATATAGAAGATAGATATGCAAAGAAATATATTTAAAAATAAATAATAAATATATATTAAGTATAATTAATATAGATTCACATTTGACAAGTTAAGTTTAAGTATTTCTTCTTACACTTGCCTTAAAGAATTCGATATAAACTGAACTTGCTAATGCATTTATTGATCCCCTTAATGACAGCCTTTGTTTACAAAATTTTAAATATACATACTTAGTATATGGGGTATCAAGTAAATGGTGTAAAATATAAAGTATATTAAAAAAATCAACAAATAATTACCCGCTCAATTGACTTTGTTTATATCTCAGTTTATGAAACACGCAAAGTCATTCAACTCGTAAAAAACCGGCTTGTGATTTTCTCAGTTTTTTTTCGCATTTTTCGTTAGCTTTGTTTTTGGTTTTTATTATTTAATTATTTCGCTTTCATTGACTCTCGAGTCTCGTGCTGCTCTAACGGTTATACAGTTTACTGTCGCTTCTCGCGTTTATTGTCTATTATTATTGTTTAATTAAGGCATGACCTTCCGTGGCAACTAGTGATCGACTTCTGCATAGTTTTTCATAATTGAATTATTGTTTACCAATCAAACTACAAAATCTAGGTAAAAATTGTGGCATTCGCAACACGCAAGCACACCAATCGATGGCTAGTGTTGGTGTGTTGTGCTTTTAAATGTTATTGCCGTTGGTGTTGCTATTGCTAATATTTCCATGTTGCCATGTTTCCGTTGCACAAATATTTGGCAACCACTAACCAGCTGCTGGCAGTGGCAACATTGCAGCAATTGCCACGCCAGCCAGTTTCCTTCTGATCGTGATTGTGACTCCGAGTGCGAGTGCGAGTCAATTCCATTCATGATCAGAGAGTATTTAGCTATTTGCTTTGGTTTGGGCAACTGGCGATGTGATTAAAAGAGAGCCAACCGAATGCAATGGGTTAATTAGCAGGCAAATGCTAGGTTTGAAAAGGTCTTCCGAAGAGGCCTTTTTCAGTTGCTAAAGTTACTAAAGATAAAAGCAAACGCAGGAAAGTGTCGACACTTGTTTAACAACGTATGCGACCTTTAGTTAGCTTAACTAACATGCATGTCAAATATTTATTGATTTTTAAAAACACTATTTTTAATTATTTTTTAAACGTATTTTTGATGGTTTTTCAAGGTTCTTAAAATTAAATTTTGAAACTAATTCTATTCTAGAACTAATAATAAGAATAACCGAACTCATTTTAAATAATAAATTCTATTTAGGATATTTTTTTAAGCTGTAATAATTCTATTAGGATAATAACAGAGCTAAGCTAGAACACTTAAAAAAATTAACGCTTATTTAGTTTTCAACAATCAAGTCTCCTTAGTTCTCAGTATTTAATAATATCATACAGTTAGCTATTCGTTCTGACAGCTTAATTTTAAAATAATAATTATTTGATATTTAAAACATATAATTTGTTGACAAAGAGATACAATAATATTGAAATTATAATAGAGATAAAGAATAAAATCCAGGAAATTTGACATTAAAGCAACACTTTTTTAAGCTTTCTAAATATATAATAAATATCTAGGATTTATATATATTACGATTATAATTAAAGAAATTTACAAAATAGTTAGGATTACCATTTTTTAAATATATTTTTTATAATTTTGAAGATCAATAAGGACCCGAGCTCTAACTGTAGGCTCTAACTAGAGTCTTACCACTTATACCAACCATCATTTGTCTTACAAATTCTATTACAATTTTAAAACAAAATTATTTAAACCCTATATAAAATCAGAAAGAACTTAATTACAACTCAACGAAAACCTCATGCATTTCCATGTATTTCATCGCTTGTAAAAAAATGCGGTTTCCACTCCTTTTGCCAACCTTCGATTGTACTCATCAAGTTCTCCTTGGATTCCCTTCACTTTAGTGGTAACGGGCGCCACCGATGGCATTGGAAAGGAATATGCCAGGGAGCTGGCACGGCATGGCCTCAACCTGGTGCTCATCTCGCGGACAAAGGAGAAGCTCATCGCCACCACCAATGAGATCGGTAAGCGGTGGATTTAAGCAGCACAAGTGTACAGTATTTATTTAATATTGAATTTTAATTTTTAGAAAGCCAGTACAAAGTGAAGACGAAGTGGATTGCTGTGGACTTCACCAAGGGACTCGAAATATACGATCAGATTGAGAAGGAACTGGCTGGCATTGAAGTTGGCATATTGGGTGAGTGGTTGCTATGTAGAATAGCTTAATTTGTTATATTTATAAACAATATTTGATTGATATTGGATAGACAGAACCGATAGAATATAAAGATATTTAATATATTATAATTAATTTACAAATATTTGTATTTGATTTGGAATAGTGTACCTTAAAAAGAAACTTTATTTTATAAATAATTGTACAAAAAAGTAATAGAGAAATAATATTAAAATATCACAAATATTTTAGAGCCTTAAATATTTAATTATATATATATCTTACACAAAGCCTGAAATATTTAATTAAATTTATATTGTTTATAATATAAATAATGAAAAAATATTTATATTGGATTTTGAAGAGTTTACCTTAACAAATGAACTTTATTTTTTAATAATTCTACAAAGAAATAATAGATAAATAATAATAGTATCACACAATTATTTTAAAGACTTAAATATCTATTTACACTATTCTAGTCAAATTTATCCGAGTGTTTGCTTACCAAATATCATAAGCAAACTTCAAGTTAAATAATTCCCTTCTGAAAATTCTTAATGTAACTATGAATTATCTTTGTTATTACAAGATACATTGCCGTATTCATTGTTGGTTAATCATAGAAGTTATTATCAACTAAATGTTACTTTATAAATAATGTGTATAT
This sequence comes from Drosophila baimaii, assembly GCA_018874675.1. Lineage (NCBI taxonomy): Eukaryota > Metazoa > Arthropoda > Insecta > Diptera > Drosophilidae > Drosophila > Drosophila baimaii. The sequence continues at coordinate 18,728 of JAEIIU010056577.1, forward strand.
TGTACATTCATCATTGTCAACACAGTGGCAAACGGCAATCAGCAGTAGCGGCTTTTTATTTGTGTTTGTTTTTTTTGTTACTCTTTTTTTTTTGTGACGACTCTGTCAATGTCAAACAGTAATAATTGCGTGCAATTATAATGACTCTGGTTTTTGGTCTATTGGCGAGGCAAAGAGTGGCTTAGGCGATGTTCAAGTACATCGGCGATGCGCTGTTGTTGGATTTTCGGTCATACAGACTCAAAAATATATATATACTTTATTCGCCCGGCCAGACTCATAAACGCTTCAGACTCTGACGCGCTTCAGCAATTTACATTTCGAGAAAGAGACCTCGAGCTTGCCTCAAGGCATTTCCACGAAAAAAAAAATTGCCCGATAACAGTTGACATTGATCTTGGTCATGGGAATTTCTTCGTCACGATAACTTTTATCTGGCTGTTTATAAAAAAAAAAATAACACAAGCTCATAATTTCCCTGTGTCTGGTAGGGATTTGCTACATTGATAACAATCGAACTTTGAGTTTAAGTCACTCGCTCGTAAAAATCTAAATTAATATCACTTCCCTATTTCATTTTTAAAGTAAACAATGTGGGCATGATGTACGAGCATCCGGACAGCCTGGATCTGGTGCCAGAGAAGCTGCTGTGGAATCTGCTCACCGTCAACATGGGATCCGTGACCATGCTCACCCGCAAGATCCTGCCCCAGATGATAGGGCGCCGCAAGGGTGCTATAGTCAACCTGGGATCCTCCTCGGAGCTGCAGCCCCTGCCCAACATGACCGTCTATGCGGCCAGCAAGAAGTTTGTCACCTATTTCACCAAGGCCCTGGAGCTGGAGGTGGAGGAGCATAACATCCATGTGCAGCTGGTGATGCCCAATTTTGTGGTTACCAAGATGAATGCCTACGCCGATCGGGTGATGCAGGGTGGGCTGCTGTTCCCCAATGCCTATACCTTTGCGCGTTCCGCTGTTTTTACACTGGGAAAAACCAGCGAGACGAATGGCTTTTGGACCCATGGCATACAGGTGTGTAGATACATTTTTATTCTTATTAGTAAGAAAAGTTTTTGAATGTTTAGTTAACATTTTAATTTTATAATATAAGAATGATAATATTTTATATTTTATTAAAATGAACTCCTGTTCTTTCCCTTCAGTACTTTTTCATGAAGATGGCTCCCCTGCGTATCCGCACCTATGTGGGCCACCAGCTCTTCAAGCGCCTGAGGATCGAGGCCCTGCAGCAGAAGCAACAGAAGCTGGGAATTCTGTAGCTCCACTAATCTATAGGTCACAAGTCATGTAAATATTTGGTTCTTAGTCTTAAGGCCTAAACTATTAAATAGATTTTGTACAAAGCCAAGAAAAAATCAAAATAAAATAAAATAAAATAAAATATAAAACCAAACAAAAGCGAAAAACCGGCTGGCAAAATCAATTGCCGAAATGCACATAGCCATGCCGGATTGCATAACCGCTGCAATTTTGGCTTCCCGATGAGGGGTTTGGGAGTTTGCAGAGGATTGGCCTGGGGGGGTTGTTGACGGCTTGGAGCCATGAAACCGGTTGGCCAGCGAGCGCGCGCGAAACTGTTGACCGACAAAACGGCCAAAAGGCAAATCGGCCAACAGCAGACGGAAGCCGCCAAAAGAGCTGCTATGACGCTGGTTTTGCTTCATTGACTGCACTTTTTGTTATTTTGTGCATTGTATACATTTACGATTTTCGCTTTACCGATTTATTATGTTTTTTGCAAGGTAGTTATGGGCCCGAATGCAAATGAAGCTTAAGTAGTTGTGGTCTCTCGAGGAACTGACCACAATTACAGAGACTGCCAGTGGATTCCATTGGGCCTGGCATATTACTGAAGGTTGGATTGTTACTTATTTATTACTATAAAATTACTAAAAATAAAAATACTACAAAAATAAATTAAATAATTAATGTAGCATTATTTTTTATTTGAATTCAATTTTATTTCAAAGCCTAAACATGGTTTGAGGAATATTGATTTATAAAAAAAACAGAAATCTTTTTATTTTTGTGATTGAGGATCCACTTCAGACATACAGTGGCCTTTAATGGGAGTAGCTCCTGGTTCAAGAGCTTTAAAATGTGTTCTTTGACAAATTTAATAATTTTAAATACTCTTCAATATTACCATAAATTATGGAACACTTTTTTAAATAATACATTCAGAAGATTCTGCAGGAAAATTATTGTTAAAACCTTATTGGCCTATATTTATATTACACCCCCAAACAATAAAGTAATTTAATTAATTTGTATAATTTGTATAACGAGAAATCGGATCAGATCTTATATGATCATTGGTTTACTCTATATTTTAAAGATAAAACCATTTTAGGTGCTTATAAAATCTGCCTATAAAAATGACAAAGGGCATTGTATAAGATATAAAAGGTTCATTTTAAGCACAAATAAAACATAAAATAACACCTCAAATTTATTTAAAAAAAATGTATATACATTGATGTATTCATTTTACATTTTAAAAATATTTTACAAAGCCGTTTTTACAAATTCAAAAGCCTAAAAGTATGCCATCAAATTTTTTAAACTTTTGTATGTAAAAAATGGCCTGCCAATTTCCAGATTAAATAAATTACAACATACAACACTTTCTCCTAATCTACATATGTAGCTATTAACACATTCACTCATAACTAAATACCAATTACTAAGTAATTTACAAATAAATAATTCCCCCTTAACCTGCTAAAATATATTTTAAAACTCCCAATTAAAAACACATTGTTAGGTTTGTTTGTTTTTTTTTCTTTTATTCCTGCAGTTGGGTTGATGTTGTTTGTTTCGCTGTTGTTCTGCTTGTGTTGTTATTCACAAAAAACATTTAAGAAAAGTGTGGCTAAAATGCAGTTATACATTATGTATGTCTTACTAAGTATGAATGCGAAATAAACTTGTTTGTCCCAGCAATGAAATAGGCAATAGCTGCTGTTTGTGTTGCTCCTCTCTCAATTTGCTTATATACTGTACATCATGGTCTATGAATTGCAAACTGAGTGAAATTCCATTGCGAAACAAAAATGAAGAAATCACAAAACTAAATTTATGATTAGAACAGATGACGCCAAGGCCGCGGCAGCAGCAGAGCCTCTTCGAATCGAATGGATCGATCTTGCAGCGCCTCGATGGTTGGTGGAAATCTAGCGCAGCACTAAAGAAAAACAAAAACGGAGAAAATCGAGAGGGAAACCATTTAATTGAAGCGCATCCAGGGGAGCGTGATTAATCGTACTCACCACTCGGCAGGGGTCCGTCCATTGATCACCCAAGTGATCGTGATCATGATCCCCTAATAATGCCGGCGAGCCTCCGATCTAGAGGGCAGCTGGTTGTGGCTTTGACGTCATCTGCAAATGTGAATTAGTCAAGTATTTATTTGCGGAACTCACTTTATAAAATAATTGCCCATTGAGAGAGATCGATTTATTGATTGTAAAATAGAAATTACTTTTTCTTTTGCCTTTCCCCCACAAAAAAAAAAAAAAAAACAAAAAAGAAACATATATTCTATTTGCGCTTTGTTTGCTCAAGTGGCCACAAAATGGCATAAACAATTGCGTTGTTTGTTCCAAAGACCATAAGCTTTTGTGAAATTTATTTTTGGTTCGACAACATATAACTCAGGGAGGGATTTTCGGCCAACAAAAAGTGCGCATGTTGGCTTGCACAACACAAAAAAAATAGCATATGTATTTTTTGGCTTATCTATCAAAACAGGGCAATATATTCGAAAACATTTAATAAAATGTATAATTATAATTTCCACCTTAGCCAATCATAAATTCTGGCCATAAAAAACACTGACGCTTTGAACATTTTGCTATAATTTCTATGCTTGTGTGTATGCACCGTAGATCGAGGATATTTTCGGGCGCAAATTTTGAATCACAAAGTTGCGACATTTGGAAAATGTTCTGTGTGAAAGCGATTTTTAATGTTCTTAAGGAAGGGGTGGGGTGCGAGGGGGCGACCACGACGACAGGAAGGTGTTTAGTGGGCCATGTCGAAATCTTGTCGTTAAAAAATAGAACCAGAGAATCTATTTTTTTTTTTTGTCGCTTTGGAAAATTATTATCGAGCTGCCAAATGGCTGCCAAAAAATTCACGACGAACGTCGCGTCAAGGTTTCGCAATGCCTGGTTCTTTTGGGATTTTATAAAAAAAAACACAAGCATCTATTTTTTGATGTGTCTACGCGCTAATTGAATTAATTGGTTGCGTTGCGCTTACTCACCTGGCTTAGGTTACTAGTAGAAATCCATTAAATGCTAAACATCTTAAACGCGTAGGGTCCTAAAAGCCCCGCCACTGGCCAACACGGGGTGTTAAGGTTGGTCTTGAAGTGGCGGGGACTTGGAATTAAAATTCAACATGTAAGCTATCCTTGATTGACTGATTGATTGATTGATGGGTGGGGGGGGGAGTATTGATGAACTTAGAAGGCGGCCTCGTAGAAGGCGTAGAGCAGGAACAGCAGGAAGGCCAGGATGGCGAAGGTGGTGATCAGACTTCTGGCTTCATTCATCTTGGATGCGTGTTGGCTGCTGCTGCTGCTGCTGCTGCTGGTTACTATCGATGACAAGGGATAATGGGTATTAGGTTAGCGATTGATCAATCGATCACACACAGACACACACACTTGGCAAGGAAGGGCTTTGGTTTGCTTTGGAGAGAGAGTTCCAACCGCTCGTAGCTAAAGGCGCGCAATAACTGAGAAGCCGAATATTTCGATCTGATTCCACTTCTCCACGAAATGTTGGCCAGTGCTTGGAATTATGGCTATGCCCAGCCACCCGCACGCATTCACATACATCCAATTATATAGGAGATATATAAAAAAATTCATTTATATATCCATACCATTGCCGGCTGGCTATATGCGCCTGTGTTTGTGTCCAGTTGTTGCTCATATTTTTTGCTGCGGCACAGATATTTTCTAGAGTTATGTATGTGTGTGTGGGGGGTATACATATATATGGGTTATAGTTCGTATATATTTTGGATACATTTATATATACATATGCGGATTCCATGGGATTCTAGTTCATTTCTGTGTGTGTTCTTTGGCCATAATTCACTGGCTGGACTGCACCTAGACAAATTGCTGACTGGACCTTGTCATTTGAAAAATTAATTCTGTCTCGCTTATTTATTTATTTTGCTTCTGGGAGGTGTTTTCACTCCAGCTGCCTGCCTGTTTGTTTGATTAACATAACAAATTTATTTATTTACTTGCAACCGCCAAATGGACTTGGCTGGGTTTGTTGTTTGAAATCTTTTCAAATATTGAAAGAATCTGAAACAATCGAGCATCGCTCACGTACATAGCAGGCCCCCTTTGAGTTTATGGCACATTTTGGTCTTAATGAGCATTTCAAGGATTTGGGGTTTGATGTCGATTTTCTTTTCAAGTAAAATCAATGGGAAAATTGGGTAATTTAAATGGGGAATAAAGCAAGAAAATTGGGAGCAAAGATAGAGAAAGATTGGGATCTTAAATTGGGAATAAACCAAGTAATTTTGGAACTATGACAGAGACATTTTGTAGATTTACTGAGAAAGTTAAATAAAATACTACAATTCTGTACAAATATTAACTAATCAGAGACTAAACTAAGAGTTAAAAGGTATAACAAAGTGTCACACATTTCTCCTTAGAATTAGAGAAAAAATCTAAAATAAATTGGAAAACAAACTTAAAAGATATGGCTTGATCTCAGATATTGTTGCCGCTACGAAGGTTCACATCTCCATTAAAAAATTAATATATAATTTAACCATAAAACTGCCTTACCTTGTTTCCTGCCCTACGAACCCTCCGCTGGACCTAACATTCTACAAGACGGCATAGATGATGTAGAGGGCGAAAAGCAGGACGGCCAGGATGCCGAAGGTGGACAACAGGTTCTGGGCTTCGCTCATATTGATTGAATTTGCTGCAAAAAGAATCGGAGTGAAGCGATCATTAGTATTAATTTTGGAACAAAGCCAGACAAAGGTTGAATTATTTTCAAAAAAAAAAAATAAAAATTCCTTCGCGTTACATATACATGAAATATATTTTTTCACTTGGCGCGTGAGAAGTTTAATTTGATAGAAACATAAAAAAGGCGGCAATAAATTCTGGGAAAACACATATGATTTTGTTTTAAAATAAGCTAATCATAAAATCCGAATGCGTGTAGATATAGATGTTTATATAAACTTAGAGAGTGAGAGCGATATCATAGCCATATGGAAAATATGAAATTCTTTTCGGCGTTTTCGTCTACGTCTGCCTTTATATCTATCTATTTGATGGCTCTTTTCTCTTTTGTATCCGCTGATAGAGCAATCAAAGAACACAACATCATGTCTATATAGATTGAAATAATTCCAGTTTTATAGATTGGACTCGTTCCAACTTGAAAAAATTGAAAAAGAACACGGCTGAAGAGATATTTATGAGCACGGCACACTTGAATTCGATATTTAAATTCCGAAACCCGTAGCATTTCGATGGAGGAGATCTTTCAGGTCACTTGTCCACTCCTCTAGCCCCGGCCGGCCTGGTTTACCTTTTGGTTTTTTGTCCGCTGGGGAAGACACAATATTTTTGGGCTACTAACTGCTGAAAGCCTTTGGCTCAACTAAAATCGTTCGCCCGTCCACGAATTGGGATATAGATGAAATACTTAGCATACACACACTCAAGTTGGAAAAGACCTGACCAGAGTGGATATAGAATTGCGAGTGTATGGGTGTTTATGGATATATAGCGAAATATTTTGTCCCATTGGCCAAAATGAGACGCCACTACTGAGGCAGAAAGTGCAGACTTTTTGGAAAGTCGCGTCGAAATAACATCGAAAATAAATAAAATAAATCTGCGGCGCACATTTTGACAGTTTTCGAGCAGCCGTTGGCCGGATCTGAAGCCAAACCCCCAACAATAACAATGCGTTCATTAAAAATAATACACGCATCTACTATATAAGTTTTTTCTGTATCTGAGTTTGTTTCAGTTTCTAAAGAAAAAACATTTTCCTTGAAATTATTGACAGAATTTTGGAATTTCCGCAAGTGCTAAAGAACTGGGGAACATTCTTACTACAGAGGGAGAAATATATGTTCATGGTGGAACTAAGTAAATATAAAACAGTAAACTCAGATCTTTCCAAACTTTTAATTTTCATAAAAAAATGGCTACCTTGAACTAAATAAACTAGAAAATATAGAATAGAATAAGGCATAGCCCAATTAAAAATACATTCCATCCTCAGATAGGATATAAATACCCCCACAAAATGTTCAAAAACAACTGTGGCACATTTCGGGTCCATGACTTTCTAAAGAAAAACACACACTTTCCCTAAGCTGACACTTGTCATTAAGTCAATTTGAAAATGCAATGCGCAGATGTCACAAAAAACCAAAAAACGCCAAAAATGTGACACAAATATATGTATATTTATATATATGCATAAGTAATGGTACTAATGACCAAAACAATTATGTACAGGTTGATGAAATGTCGTTCACTTGAACTCAGCCATTGATGAAATCCAAATAAGAGAGCCTTGACATCATTGGGGCAAATGTATTGACAGTGCAGGTTTGCTCCTAAAGAATTTTTGAACTTTGTTGTAGTTCCCTGAAAAATTATGAGAATTTCTAATGGAATAACAATCTGTTTTCAAAGCGAGCAGTCGTCTGTGGTGTGTTTGAGCTAATGCAGCTGTGGCCACATTGCGTATGCGTAATATTTGTGGGACATACAAAGCTTGTATAGGATTTATGATGTTTGAAAGTGTTTTTCTAGGCTATTTTAGGGGTATGGGTTTTCAATGAAATAGAATAATAATATTATAATAATATATTATTTGTATGAAGTAAACTAAAGCTACAGACTGCCTCCGCAGCTAATAATAATTCAATATTTACGAAATAACTTAAATAAAATTGTTTAACTTTCCTTTTATTTCGTATTGGGTTTGACCTTGCCGCCCTGAAAAACTGCAGATTTGTTTGTAATTAAAATATGAAATCCCATTCGAAAAACACATCAAAGTCATAAACAAAACCCCATATAAATCTATAAACAAAGCTCGTTTCGTCATCAAAGTAAGCAAAGGCAGAAGGAAACAAAACAGAATTGCAAAATTCTTTAAGGTCAAGGCGAGAGTAAAAACGAGAACTAAGAGAATTGTGTTAGAATCTAGAGTGTACCACATATACTCCAGCTCAAGCCGAGGCTTATCATCCATTCCATTAGAGAGTGAGTGCGAGTAAGATGAAATTTTTGCGCAGTTTTCGCGAAACACAACAAACGAGCAGACGAACAAAATAAATTAGAAATAAAATGCACTGGAAGCTTCAGAAGTTGGCATTCCTAGCTATAGTAATTTGTATAGTAAGATCTGAAGATGAACCAGAATCGGTTACGGAAGCGGAAAACGCATCGAACGTGGAATCGGGCCAGTTCTTTAGCCACCTCTACAAAAACAATCTGCGTCAGATGGTGAAAATCCGGAATGATTCTTTGGATCCATGCGATGATTTCTACGGCCATGCTTGCGGAAATTTCGATCAGGCCTTGGAGGAAGATCCAGAGGAATTTTTGTATCCATATCTGTACAATAAACAGGATAGGATGAGCTTCTTTTCAGCCCAAGTGGCCAACTTCCAGACTCTCCCGGGACGCTTGATTTCGCAACTATACTCAGAGTGCCGGCAGAGAGGGGAGAGCCATGTTTTGAGTGTAAATCCACCCTCAACTCACTGGGAGCGTCTGCTTGCGGAGATTCCCTTTCTAGCACGACACGAGCCGGTGCTCAGAGATTGGCCTTTTCTCCAGCATCAGTGGGAGCGAAGACATCTTAATGGACAGCTCAATTGGATCGCTCTGGCGGCTCAACTCGCTGCCCATGGTGTTCCCACTTTGCTGCACATATACTTCGCAGAGGAAACCATTTATGTGGCTCCCTTGGAGGATTTGCCATGTCCCAGTATGGCGGATTTCCAGACGAGTCTCTCGGATGTGTTGGAGGGCCGTCATCACCACGTTTCTCACATCATTTCCCACGAGATGAGGATTCTGTGTCGCGGAATGAGGGGTGAGCTACCGCTGGCCAGGAGTTTGACCAGAAATGGCAGAACCAGCACTCCAAACCCTGGTCAAGAGCAACTCCTGCTGGATGAGAATACTATGGAGTACTTTCAGCATTTCTTTGGCTCCCTAAACTTCTCCAAGGAGCAGCTGGAGAGAGCTAGAAAGTTTCCCTTGGATGTGGAAAAGATCACAATGACTTGGGAAGTCCTAAGGCAAACCGAACCCCGTATAGTCTACAACTATGTGATGTGGCAGGCCAAGGAGCACCTTCGTTATCCAGACTGCTACAGAGTATCCGAGGAGTTCGAGAGGCTACTGCATGCAGAGTACTGGCAATGGCATGTCCTGAGTGGTCACCTGAGCAGGGATGTGGCCCTGGCCTCCTACCAACTTCATACTACTCGCTTTCAGCAACGACGGAGATCCAGTCTGTCCAAAAGGGACTGGTATGGTTATCTGCTGCCAGCTTCTGTTGAGAAAAAAGAGCTACAGGTGGCTCGCATCCTTCAGAGTCATGCTCAACATTATTTAAATATAACCGAACTGAACGATGCCTACAGGGGATTGGGTTTTCAAGCCAACTCCTTCCATGGCAATCTCCTGCTCCTCAGACGCGCTCAACTGCGTCACAACTTCGAATCCGCCTACATAGACGAGGAGGATGTCAATCAACCTGCCTATTTCCTCAGGCATTTCCTACACTTTGTCCTGCTCTCACTGTACCGACCCACCTATCACTACTATGCCACCCAGGGATTGGAACTCTGGCGACAATCCCGGCTGCTCCTGGACACTGATGGCAGCTACACTGCCTTGGACTGCCTGGAGCGGCAATCTCTGCAACACTTTGATGACAACACGGCTCCCATATATCGACATCTTAGTTTCGATGAGATCAAGGAGATCTTCCACTTTCATCGCTCGTTTCAGACATCTTTGCGAGATTATCGCTTTTGGCTGCAGGGCGAAAGATTCGCCTTTGCTGAGAGCTTTGTGCTGCAGTACTTCCGCTTGGATCCGCAGAGGGTGCTCTTCTATGCGGTGGCCCAGCAGCTGTGTAAGCGCCAGCCAGACATCTTTGCGGCCCAACTGAATAGGGGATACATGAATATGCCGGAGTTCCAGGAGGCCTTCAAGTGCGGCGAGGGCAAGCCCATGAATCCCTCAGCCAGATGTATGATTAATATGTGTGAATAGGTTTTTGAATCATAGAATATTATTTAATAATATTTACTATAAAAAGATATGAAAAACATCTTGAATAAATCTGACTTTAAAGTAATATCGCCCAAGCTTTGGTAAACCTTTAACTAAAACTGTGTTTCAGAGGCAAACTTTTCTAAAGAAATACCTCTCTTTACTTTACTTTACTATTTCCGTTGATATCCTAAGTCTCTTAGGGTTAAAAATAGTAATGCCATCAGTTTACTTATACTTAAATGACTATTTACAAATTTTTAATTAATTTGTCAATTCCTCTCTCGCAATCTTTAAAGAATTTTATGAGGTTTACATAGGAAAAATTCGCTATAAATAATTTAATAGTTTTGACAATATCACCAATCCGAGGCACACATGTCGCTCATTTAGAAGCGGAAAATGTCCGTCCATCCGATCATTAATTCCCATTTTGCTTGACATTCCATAGACCAGATTATTGGGTATATAGATTCTGAAATATTGTATATATATCGCTTCGTCGCGAGTGGATTTCGAGGAGGGGAAAACTCGTGGGCGTTCTCGACACACGTACGGGTAATAAATTGAAAAATCATCAAAAACATTTCCAGAGAAATATTCTAAGCAAAACACGGGTTTGGCATGGAATTATGGCCAGTACTTAAGTATTTGGCTTTAGAACGTTTAACCGCATTATGGCCATAATGCTCCACTTGCTGAAGATATATGGTTTGTATAATCCATCCCAGTTTGCTTTCATTGACCCGGGTCGGGAAATATTACCGGGTTATCTATGTAGGTTTGAGGAACGAGTCCGAGTCAATAATGGTAAGAGATCTTGGGTTCAGGCCCTGCGGCATTCCTATAAATGCAAAAGACCAGAGAACATTCGCCTTTGTACGTGCGCAAAGATCGTTTGCAAGTGACAAAAAAAAAAAAAAAAAACAAAACAAAAAGATTTCATTCAGTAAACGCATTTGGCGGACACTTAAAACCACAGACACGTAGGCGAGTGTATGTATTTCTATGAGTGATTATTGTTGAGTGAGTGAGTGTGCTGTGTTGTGTTGTGTTGTGTAAATGCATTTATGAGTTTTTGGCCCGCGCGACGCGTGTGTAAACAAATCATATAAATGTCTGGAACTTTAAACAGATTTTTTGATGTTCTCAAAATGCCTGAAAAGTATCTCTCTCTTTTGGATAGAAATAAAATTGTTATTATTCTACGCTTTGCTAGATCTTGGCATAGTTTACTTATGACATTTTTCATACTATAGAGCCCCCGTTTCGGTTTCACTTTTCCACCCGCAACTCTCACTTTATGGCCGCACTTTTGTGGCTCAAACGCACACCACCAGAAAAGTACTCACTCATTTGCATATCACTTACCCATACTCAGTTCGATTTGGCCAAAAAATCGTCGTTGACTTGGCCAGCCGGCCCTCAGTTTCTCCAGCGTTTTCAGACCGAACACTTCATGAACCTGGTAAAGACATTCATTTCAAATTATTATTTTTCCAATCAGTTGGAACTGCAGGTGGCTTTATAGTAGAGTGGATTGAGTTACCCAGAGAGACCAGACAAGATGCACTGGCGATGTGTAATTGGGGGCCTGCTTTTAGGTGAGAAAATCCAGAAAAATCTCTTCTGAATCATTAGAAAATCATTTCCCCCACCTATTTCTAGTGTGTTTGGTCCCAAGGGCTTTATGCCGAGGTTTTGTGAAACCTATCCCCATTATTGGGGATGAGGATGCCACCGAGAGTCCTACCACTCAGGCACCTCCTACACCCTCCAACAGGGACATCACCATTGGGCCCTGCAAGTGGGCCATAGGTCGCAGTTGTCCCGATCCGGACGTCAAGTACTATATCTACACACGTCACAATCCCATGGACAGGCAGTGCCTGCATATAGACGAATCCCTGGAGAAGTCCAATCTCACTGACTCCTACTTTAATCCCAGATATCCCACAAAGATCATTATCCATGGCTACAACTCGGATATGTTTCTGCATCCCTTGCAGCAAATGAGAGAGGGTAAACGTATACCCCTAGTAAAATAAATAATACTTAATTAAATATTCTTCGCAGAATACCTGGCCAAGGCGGACTATAATATCATTTATGTGGACTGGAGTGTCCTGTCGCCAGGACCCTGCTATATAAGTGCCGTTCACAACACCAAGCATGCGGGCACCTGCACGGCGCAGCTAGTGGAACGTTTGGTGGACACTGGAAACACGGATATCCACGTCATTGGCTTCTCATTGGGAGCTCAAGTGCCCAACTATATAGCGAGGAATCTGAGCTCTTTCATGCTGCCCAGGATTACGGGTTTGGATCCAGCTATGCCTCTGTTTATCACCTCGGGCAATGCGGATAAGCTGGACCCCAGTGACGCCAGCTACGTGGATGTGATTCACACAAACGCTTTGGTCCAGGGAAAAATGGAAAGATGTGGCCATGCTGATTTTTATATGAACGGAGGAATCATGCAGCCGGGATGTAGTGGCCAGAAGATAAGTGAGTGGGTTTATTTAATGATTACTTCTATCAAATAATGATGTCGCTTCGCAGATTCCTTTGCCTGCAGCCATCAGCGTGCTCCTGCCTATTTCCTGGAGTCCATACGCTCGCCCAAAGGCTTCTGGGGCTGGGCTTGCAGCGGCTACATCTCCTACCTCTTGGGTATGTGTCCGCCCACTAATTTCCTTCTGGAGGCCGGGGACAACATACGTCCCACGACACGCGGCATGTTTATGATAGACACCAACGATAGTTCACCCTTTGCCCTGGGCAAGTGGACAGATTTACCCACGCTCGGAGCTAAGAATCCACACTGGAGGGCTCCACCCCAAAAGTTGTCAGCACCACCAAATCAGGGCGTGGACCCCCTGCTTCATCACATCGATCAGTTTGGCAAGCTGACTGCGAATTTCAACAACTTACAGATGTCTCCCCAAGGTGACCCGGATCCGTATGAGCATTGGACCAGCTTCAGTCCGGAACAGAAGGAGAATATCGATGACGATGATGCCTCTATAGAGGAGCAGGACCTAGTTGACTTCGTGGATCCCGATGACCGGCAGATGAGTACGCAAGGACCTTCACTCAGCTGGTGGGACTACCGGAGGAACCTGACCTATGGCTTCATAGAGAATAACATATTTGCTGTGCCGAAATTATTGGATTAGCCTAACTCGATGCTTTCCAGCTATCAAAACACCTTCCTTGCCCCCATTCCTTACTAATAAATAAGCATCACCTAGGCTGATATACATAATTACAACTCCAGGGCGTTTTAAATGGGTTTACTATAGTATATATGTATAAATATATACAATTTATTATGGAGAAACATTAGATATTAAGGAACGTAAATAAGAATTATGATTTTTCGAATATCAAGTTCAAAAAATTTCAGAAAAGTATGGAAAAATACACATGTTTTTTTTAAGAATTCAAAGGAGGTGTTACATTTTTACCATTTTGTAAAGTTAATTCACTTTTAACTCTTAAAAATGATTTTAAAAACAAGAATTCATAGAAGAAGAATTGAAACTGTAACTTTTATTTTTCTTTGAATTTTGAATTTTTTATTTATTTATTTATTTACTTTTTATTTTTATTATGAGAATTAAAAATGCAAAATCATTGAAATATATTTTGAACGAAGAACCCTTTGGGCTATAGCATGTATCGATTTAAATATGTATATCAGTGGTCCGCAAATCAGAATATAATAGAGATGAGAACAAGATAGCTAAAATGTTCTCTAATTGGGCATTAAATATAGCTATGACTATAAATATAGCCATTTAACTACAAAAGGGCTAGATATAGCTATAATTAGTGACAGCTCTAATTCTTTTCATTCTCTTTCATACATACGTACTTCACTTCCCTCCAATACTGGTCAGTTGATATGTAATGCGTACATAACCAACGAAGCCAACTCAAGATCCAAGATCACTGTCATCCTAAGAGAATATTTTCACTCTTGATTGATCATGCTATAGGGTTCCCCGTTCAAGATAGAATTGATTTCAAGAGTTAGAATTGATTTAAAACAAATAGTCGAAAGAAACCCTTTTGTTTCTTATAATAAAACCTATAATAACTACGGTCCCTGTTTAAAATGAAAGGATAACGGAAACTTTGAGAGATGGCAACCCCTACAGCTTTATAACTCATTTTCCAATAGTATTGCTTTATTTATTTCTTGCAGTTTGGTGTTTTTAATCGAAATATAAAGAGAATATCAGAAAAATATGCAGAGCAAACATATTGATAGTAAATGTAGTAGGGTTACAAATCAAAATTTCACTCCTCCAGAGGGTTAACTATTTCCGAATACAAATCCATGGTCTTCAGTTTAATACAATTGCATTTTAATCAATAGTACATAAATTAATTAAAGTAGTAGCTATGTATAATCATAATGAATCCAAGCAACCGATGGCCGATAATCAGATTAAGGTGAAAACAATATTATTCAAACTCGCTGCATAATTAAACAATTCGGAATATAATGGCTGATGGTTGGTTTATGCGGTAAATTGTAATAAATTTGTGGTTGTAGAATGTGGCCTGGCCAGTCGGGTCGGATCGGATCGGGTCGCGTCGGGATGTCCTATGTTCTATGTTCCTGGTATTACAATCTGGCGACAAGATCCGGAGTGGTGGGTACATATATTGCCTTTACGAATACATATTCTGAATGTATAAAAGGGTAAGCGCGCGAGTCAATGGCGCCGACCCGACTGCTGCGTTGTGTTGGCTGTTCTCTAAGTCCTGACTACTGACTGAGCTTACATGTAAAATGCTAATCCTTTATCCGTAATATTAGTGAAGGGCCCAGATCTCTAGACCTTCTTCTTAACAGCCCGCCTGGTCCTGGGAGTGGCTGCTGCAGCAGGTGCAGCTGGTGGCTCTTCAGTGGCGGATTCTGGTTTGCTTGTCTCTGTAACCGGTTCGGTCTCCTCCGCCACCGCCGCCGCCTCCTCCTCGTTGACGGGCTCCACCTCCACCGGCTCTGTTTTGACGTCCACCTCCATTTCTGGTTGCTCAGTTTCGCTGGTACCCGACATCGGCGAGGGTGGAGCACGCTCCTGGTCGGGATCGTCGTCCTCCTGTTCGTGCGCCGAGTTATTTGTGCTGTTGACCTCCTCCTCCTGCTCCGCCACCGAAAGGTGATACAGCTTCATTTCCTCATCGGAGATGGGAACTGGAGCATTCGAGAGCGGATCCCGGCCATTCAGAGACTTGGGGAATGCAATTACATCGCGTATGGAACGCGCGCGGCACAAGATGGCAATCAGGCGATCCAGGCCCAGAGCAATGCCGCCATGAGGTGGGCATCCCGACTCCAGGGCGCTCAGTAAATGCGACAAGTGGTCATGGGGGATTTTCAGGATCTGCTCCAGTATAAAGTGCTGCATGTCGCGATCGTGAATCCGAATAGATCCGCCGCCTACTTCCTGGCCATTGAGCACCAAATCGTAGGCCTGGGAGCGTATTTTCTCCAGGTTCTCGCAACTGGTGGCAAAGTTGTCCAGATCATCGGCGTGCGGCAACGTGAACGGATGGTGGACGCTCTCCAGCTGCTTGGTCTCCTTGTTGCGCTCGAACAGCGGGAAGTCTATAACCCAGAGGAAGCGGAAGTCATTCGGCTTCTTCACCTTGGCGTTCTCCACCAGAAACTCGTGGTAGTCCAGTCGGATGCGACCCAACAATGTGCGCTGTGGGGATAACGAAAGATTTATTATATTAAATATTAAAGAATTCCTTGAATAATAGCTCACCGTTTCCTCTTTGGGTCCGATGCCCAAGAAAAGCAGATCATTCTCCTCCAGATCGAACTTCTCGGCAACTTCGTTGGCCACCTTCTCGTCCAGCAGCTTGCCCAGCTTCTCCTGCACATCCTTGGCGGGCCCGAACTTGCGCACAAACAATGTGCCCTTGAACTGCTTGCCCAGGCTGTCGTAATGCTTGCGGGCAGCGCCATTCCAGAAGGCTTCGCTCGCCCTCACCACAATGGCATAGGCGCCAAAATCATCGTATTTCCCCTTGAAGTCTCCACTCTTTTCGATTATTTCCGAAACGTTGTTGAGCAGGAAGCCGAAGCGTGTGTCGGGCTTGTCCACGCCGTACTTCTCCATGGCCTCCTCGTAGGTAATGCGTCGGAAGGGAGTCTGCAGTCTGGGGAAATCCTTTGGCCACGAGTAACGCAAAGTCTCCTCGATCAGCTGCATGATGTCGTCGCGGCTGGTGAAGGAGAGCTCTATGTCCAGCTGTGTGAACTCCGGCTGACGATCGGGACGTGTGGCTTCGTCGCGGTAGCAGCGAGCCACCTGGAAGTATCTATCTATGCCGCCCGACATCAGCATCTGCTTGAATTGCTGTGGACTCTGGACGAGCGAATAGAAGTGCCCCGCCTTTCGGGTGGGCACCACAAACTCTTGGGCGCCGCCCGGAGTGCGTCGGAAGAGGGTCGGGGTCTCCACCTCCACGAAACCCAAATAGTTTATCAGATACTCTCGCATTTTCATGATGACAGCCGATCGGAGACGCAGATTGTGCTGCATATCGTTGAATCGCAGGTCCAGGTAGCGATGGGTGAGTCTCAGGCGCTCGCCGGCGCGATTAAACTTCCTGATCTCAAAGGGCAAGTTCTTCTTGGCTGGATTGAGCACCACCACCTTGTCGGCCTCCACCTCAACGTGTCCGGTTTGCATTTTAGGATTAATAGTGGCCGCGGGACGTGGTATCACGGTACCCTCCACGCGCACAATCGACTCGATGGGCACGCCCGTCTCCACATACTCCTCCAGGCCCAATGTCTTGGGCAGCAGGAGCACCTGCGTCTGTCCATAGGCATCCCGGAGTATGAAGAACTTGTTCATGCGCTGGAACTCCAGCCAGCCACAAATGACAACCTTCTCGTTGATGTCATTGGAGGATAGCTCGCCGCAGTTGTGTGTGCGATCGGCGAACTTATTGGTATCCGCAATCTTGGCACGCTGCTCGATGCTCGTGGAGCTGTTGGCCGGGTGAGCTGCATCCGCTCCATCTTCCTTGGACTCGCCGTTATTCGTGTTGACACTTGAGGAGGCCTCAGAGCCAGCCTCCTCGGACTCGAGATCATCAATGGACAGCTTTTGCTGCTTCTCCTTGGCCTTGATGGGGCCCTCGTAGGGATCATCGGGATTGAGGATTTTCACGGAAGCCACACTAACCTCCACCTCGCCAGTGTCATATTTCTGTGGGAGTTATATATATATTTGAAATCTGTGCTTCAAGGATTCAGGGAGTGTTGATGGAGCTTACCAGATTAATATTGGCCTTGGGTCTGCCCAGCACCTTACCCACAATCTGAACCACTGTCTGCTCTGGCGTGGACAAGAAGGTGTCGCTGAGCTGTAAGAGAAGGCGTTAAAAGGTGCAAAAAACTACACAGGAAAGGCTGTTTACCGCCTGATCCTCGATCATGAGCTGCGTCTGGCCATAGCCATCCTTGAGTTGTAGAAATTTTGTGTTTTTGGTGGAGGGAATCCAACCCACTAGGGTCACCTCCTTGCCTATATCATCGCGCCTCAGATCGTTGCAGGTGAGATCGCGATTCTCAAAGTATTTCAAGATATTCTCGTTCTCTGCAAAGGAGATTTTTGTGTTAAAATTCATTATAAAAGATCATTAGGTCATATCGACTCACTGGCTATCTTGTACTCGGTGCTGGTGATGCCCAGATTGCTCTGCTGCTGCACCATGGTGCTGTAGGTGCGCTTGTCGCCCGCCCGCTTGGTGCCGCTGGCCGGAAAGTGTATATTAAGGATATCTTGCACCTCCACCTCAATCTCACCCGTGGGCATGGTCTGATTGCATGAATTGTGTGGACGTCGCATCACCTGACCCACAATCGTAAGCGTGGTATTCTCGGGCATGTTGTTCATGCGTCGTGCCACCCGTGGATGCTTGTCCTCCAGCACTACCAGCTGACAGGCGCCGCCATTACGATCCCGCAGCTCTGCAAAGCGATTCACTCGCTTCTTGATCAGCCTGCCGGACAGCTCCACAAACAGGCCACAGTGGTGATTGCGCAATTCGCCGCAACTCTGACGCATGGGCTGCGGGGGCTGGGAGTTCATGTTGAAGTTGCTGGCCATGGCGCTCATTAGCTGCATCAGCTCGTTGCCGGAAATGTTGGGAGGGGGGCCCACTAAACAATACACAAAAAATAATAATAATATTAATGTGGACAATTAGGAGGTTTCTCCATGGAACTTACTGTTGAAAGGATTGGGGCCGGGACCGGGTCCGAAGTTGTCATTAAATACGGGACCACCTCCGCCGCCGCCGCGGAAATTATCGAAATCATTGTAGCCACCCCCACCGCCGTAGCCGCCATCCCCGCCGCGTCCTCCTCCACCGCCATAGCGTCCACCGCCGCCGCCACCACGATACCTGCCACTCATGATCTGGAAACAGCAATTTGGGATTATTCATGGAGCTGCGCTCTCGCGTCTGGGCAACTGAATCACGAGCACTTACGTGACCACAATCAGCCGGCTCTTTTGCTGCTAAAACCAACGAGCCCGGGGTGCTCCGATTCCGAATGCCCTTTTCCTTCGATGTTACGCCGCTGGCTGCACTGTGCACAAGCTGCTGATGCAGTTGCAGTCGCTGGTGACTTCGCCAAAGGGTCCTGGAAATTAATAGCATGTTTTTTAAGACGATTTCGTAGCCTCATGCGGCGGTTGCGATATTTGGAAAGAAGAAAAAATTTCGGACCCCAGCACGAGCTACACACACACTCATACACTGGCGCACTCACAATCAGACACTGCACACATACACAATTTCAAGTGTGTGTGCGTGTATGTGCCGGGCGTCGCGAAAACGCCGACGAAAAAGATTGCCAATTACTTAAGAACGTACCGCAGCAATTGGATCGATTGTGGGGCCACAATTACGCCGTAGTTGGACAGTCGAGTAGCACCGGAAGGCGATCGCAATATTCCTGGAAACCGGGGTTAAATTGAGCACGGAAAATTAGAAAAAAAATGTCACTGTTTTGGCTTGGCTGGGAATCAGTGTGACCGTTTCGGTAGCTGGCCAATAAGCCATTTTGCAACTCGTGAGCTACTATCGCATACCGTTATTAAAAGTATTTTAAATTTAATTTTTTTATTTAACATTTTCAATTTATATGTTATTTAAAACATAATCTTGGGAATAAGGATACAAATTATATAAGTGTTAAGTTCGTTTATACGTTTTACATGTCGAAAATTTATATCGATAATTTTTATTATAAAACTTAAGGTGATTACAGGCCCTGATTTAAACAAAAAACTCCTCATTTGAGTTTAGAATTTGTTTTATTTTATTTACATGACACTTAAATTCATTAACAAATGCATTATTCAATAACAATCTATGTTTTTGTGTTCATCAGTACTACATGCATGTGCAAAAGTCATACAAAATCAGTTTTTGTAAAGTGGCAATCACAAGTTTCTTCATAACTTGCATTCTGGCTTATAAATTTTAAAAAAGTACACGGACCGGGGCCAGACCAGTGCAGTGGCAATCTCTATCCCAATAATAGTGATTTTCTAAAATCTAACTGGCGTAGTCGGTGCCGTTGAGTGAGTTCTTAAAGTGCTGGACCACATAATCGTGATAGTAGGCCATTATGCACAGAGGTTGGCCGAGAATAATTGATGCCCAGACGATTATGTTACCCATTCGGGGACCCAGCCGCTTCTCGATATATTTGGAGACTGCCGAAAGGGGAATTTGACCCATCATGCCCATAAAGGCCCAAATCTTGTAGGTTTGCAGTGGAACAGAGACCTGAAAATATATGGTATTAGTAAGTAATTTATCATTTTAAAAAGATTAAGCTAATACCAAGTATTCATGGAAGAAGGCACTGAAGAGGAACACTATGGTCGAGGCTTGGCGCGAGGAGTAACCCATCTGGACGACGGGGATATAGAGGTGACGCACACACCATCTATGCACCGGCATGTTCCAGGTCCTCCAAAAGGTGTCAATATTATTGGCGTTCCACCAATCACAGTAAAAGTTGCGATCGGCAAAGTTCAAAAGTTCACCCACCGCATTCAGGAAGGAGTGGAACATCAGGTAGAAGAAGCACAACCAGACCAAGTGGTTGGGTAACTAAAGAAGAGTATACTTAATTCGGTTCAGGGAGATTATAGAGTTTTACTAACCGCCAGCTTAAGAAGTCGCTCAGTGGCCAGGGCCACATCCATGTTGGAGAATGGAATCAGGGAGTTGCGCACCGAGGGAATGATCCATTGCTGGAATAAGGACATGACCACATTCACACCAATCACCACCTCTAGTAAACGCTTGAGCAGGAAACGCTTGCGCACGCGGGAAGTACGAGGAAAATTCAGCTCGTAGCACAGAGTGGGAGCACAGAGAAAGTACAAGAGATCGCTGTATTTTAGGTTATCAGGATACTGGACCAACTTGGAAATGGCCTCATCTTCCTCCCCGTCATCCAAGGCTCCATTTTCTAAATGGGATAGTTTTTAATAATAATAATTTTTATTAAATGAAATAAGGTGATCTAAACTCACTCAGTTCCGCTAAAGTAATGCTAGGCCTACGCTCCCGGGGATTCTTCTGGTAGTACGTTTGACGGCACCACATATTTGTTTGCACGTAACTCCAGAGCTTCAGGAAAAGCACCGAGTAGAAAAAGCAAACGGTTGAGGCGCCCACTAAAAAGAGGAGTTTAAAAAATTGGGTTTAAGAAAATCGTTTTTGAACTTACTCAAACTGAAAGCGTGTCCTTTGAGGTGAATAATCACCACTGGCAGGCAAACCAGCACTACAATATTTACAATCTGGATGAACAGGCCCAGACCTTCCGCAATTATTTCCTGGAAATAATTAAAAAATTTAAATATAGTTTTAGAATTTATTATTTTTATTCATAGCAGAGTTCCCCACCTCGAGCCATTTCGATATTTCTCTAGAGCAGTGTTGCCAGGTGATGAGCACCCGTCTATACTGGCAACACTGCTCTAGAGCGCTGCGGTTTTTTTCCGCACAGAAGCTACGGTCACACTAAGTGTGCAAAAAGGCCTCAATTGCGATTTCATTTTAGTTTGCAAGAATAAAATATTAAGAAAACATAGGACCAGTGATATTATTTAAATTAAAACGACTACGCAAAGCAAAGCAAAAGCAACATGGACGTAACTGACGCTAATCTACAGCTGCTGGCCGGTTATTTGCAGCAGACGCTGAGTGCCGATCCAAATGTCCGCCGGCCGGGTAAGAGTGTGGGGGAATGTGAGTGCACGCACACAAATGCACATGCATGCAGTGGTGCCGATGTGTGCGTGCGCGGGAAATGGAATTTGGCGACGCCTCGAAGAAATTTGCAAACTGATTGTTTTTGAAATGGTTTTGAAGGTTATTAGAAGTTTCCCAAGCGGTTTACAGTAAGATTATATGATCTGGGTTACTGAGTAATCCTTGGTTTTAATTGTAAATGAAAGAAACATAGCTAAATATCACGCTTAATAGAGGTTATGCTAAGTTCCAAAAAAATATGAATAGGTTTATAATTATAATCCACAAGATCTAACATGTTCATGATCAAAATTTCCCCCATTTCACAGCCGAGAAACTCCTGGAGTCCACGGAACTGCAGCAAAACTACCCTGTGCTGCTGCTCAACCTGATCGACAAAGCCCAAATGGATATGACCACGCGGGTGGCCGGAGCCATTGCCTTCAAGAACTATGTGAAGCGGAATTGGGCGGCCCACGAAGACAGCGATGGGCCGGATCGCATCCACGAGAGTGATCGGAACACAATCAAGACGCTTATCGTTACCCTGATGCTCCACTCGCCGGTGGCGCTGCAAAAACAACTCAGCGACGCCGTCAGCATCATTGGCAAGCATGATTTTCCGAAAAAATGGCCGCAGCTCATCGACGAGATGGTGGAGAGATTCGCATCCGGCGATTTCAATGTGATCAACGGCGTTTTGCAAACCGCTCACTCGCTGTTCAAGCGCTATCGCTACGAGTTCAAGTCCCAGTCGCTGTGGGAGGAGATCAAATTCGTGCTGGACCGCATGGCTAAGCCACTGACGGATCTGCTCCAGGCCACCATGCAGCTGACCAAGGTGCATGAGAACAATCCGGAGGCATTGAAAGTGATCTACGGCTCTTTGGTGCTGGTGAACAAGGTTTTCTACTCCCTGAACTCGCAGGATTTGCCCGAGTTCTTTGAGGACAACATGAACACATGGATGGGCGCGTTCATCCAGCAGCTGGCAGCCGATGTGCCCTCACTGCGCACGGCTGACGACGAGGATGCCGGTGTCTTGGAGCATCTACGCACACAGGTCTGCGAGAATATCTGCCTGTATGCCAAGAAATATGACGAGGAGTTCAAGCCCTTCATGGAGCAATTCGTGACTGCAGTCTGGGAGTTGCTGGTCAAGACCAGTCTGCAAACCAAATACGATGCGGTGAGTTTGTCCCCCCATTAAATAGTAGATATTAGGACTAATTCCTGACTTCCTCCGCAGCTGGTGTCCCATGCCTTGCAATTCCTGTCCGTGGTGGCTGAGCGGAAGCACTATCAGAGCATATTCGAGAACCCAGAGATTCTGGCGCGCATTTGCGATAAAGTGGTCATTCCCAATCTGGACATCCGGCCCTCAGATGAGGAAATATTCGAGGACAGTCCCGAGGAGTATATTCGCCGGGATATCGAGGGCTCTGATATCGACACACGCCGTCGGGCTGCCTGTGATCTGGTCAAGACCCTCTCCATTAACTTTGAGCAGAAGATATTCGGGATCTTTGGCCAGTACCTGGAGATATTGCTGACCAAGTACAAGGAGAATCCGGCTGCCAATTGGCGGTCAAAGGATACGGCTATTTATCTGGTCACCTCGTGGGCATCACGAGGTGGAACCCAGAAGCATGGCATTACCCAGACCTCAGAGTTGGTGCCGCTGCCGGAGTTTTGTGCCCAGCAGATTATTCCCGAATTGCAGAGAGCCAACAGTACGTAGGAATGGAGCAACATCTCTTGAGATTCTTTAATGAAATCCTTGTTTCCTTGCAGTTAATGAAATCCCTGTTCTAAAGGCCGCTGCCATCAAGTATGTGATGGTGTTCCGCAGCATTTTGGGCCCACAGATCCTGGCCAACTGCCTGCCCCAGCTCATTCGGCATTTACCTGCCGAAAGCATTGTGGTTCATAGCTATGCCGCCTGCTCCGTGGAGAAGATCTTGACCATGCGCGATGCCAACAAGGCCATTGTGTTTGGCCCCCAGGTGTTGGCACCACATTCCAATCAACTCATCAACGGACTGTTTGCCACTCTGTCACTGCAAGGATCCGCAGAGAATGAGTATGTGATGAAGGGTGAGTTTGTGACCAGGATTTGTGGATTTCTTGTATTAAAATTGTATTTTTATTATTTTCAGCCATCATGCGCAGTTTCTCGGTTTTGCAAGCGGCTTCCATGCCTTTTATGGGCGTGGCGCTGCCTAGGCTCACTGAGATCCTCACCCAGGTGGCCAAGAATCCATCGCGTCCACACTTCAATCACTATTTATTCGAAACGCTGGCTCTGTCCATTAAGTAAGTTGTTGAAATTATGGATTTTGCATTGTTATTAACTCGTTTTTCCTTTAGAATTGTTTGTCAGGCCGATGCCTCGGCTGTTAGCTCCTTTGAGGAGGCTTTGTTCCCTGTTTTCCAGGGCATCCTGCAGCAGGATATTGTCGAATTTATGCCCTATGTCTTTCAAATGCTTTCGGTGCTGCTGGAAGTGCGCGAGGGCACGGGCACCATACCGGAACCCTATTGGGCCCTGTTCCCCTGCCTGTTGTCCCCCGCCTTATGGGATCGCACTGGCAATGTCACGCCACTGATTCGCCTTATCTCTGCGTTCATTAAGCAGGGTTCAGCACAAATCCAGGCTTCGGGCAAATTGGTAAGAGAAGCTAAGGAGGAATATATAAGGTTGGGTTTTTAATTCCCTTTTTTTTTCCCCTCTTTTCACAGAACGGAATACTGGGCATTTTCCAAAAGATGATTGCCTCCAAGGCCAACGATCACGAGGGCTTCTATCTGCTGCAGAATCTGCTCTCCTACTATCCGGCAGCCGAAATCGAAGCCAGCATGCGCCAGGTCTTTGGCCTGCTCTTCCAGCGCCTGTCGCTATCGAAGACGGCCAAGTATATCTCCGGGATCATCACCTTCTTCTCCTTCTATGTGATCAAATACAGTGGCGGCCAGCTGGCCCAGCTCATCGACGAGATCCAGCCCGGCATGTTTGGCATGCTGCTGGATCGTGTCTTTATCACTGATATGAGCAAGATTCTCAAGGAGCTGGATCGCAAAATGGTGGCAGTTGGTGTAACGAAGCTCCTAACCGAAACACCCGAAATGTTCCAGCCCCAGTATGCCGGATACTGGCCGCGATTGCTCCACTCTCTCATTGATCTTTTTGA
Organism: Drosophila baimaii; assembly: GCA_018874675.1. Classification (NCBI taxonomy): domain Eukaryota; kingdom Metazoa; phylum Arthropoda; class Insecta; order Diptera; family Drosophilidae; genus Drosophila; species Drosophila baimaii. The sequence continues at coordinate 43,591 of JAEIIU010056577.1, forward strand.
GCGACCACCAGAGCAGCTGGCCGCCTTCGATGGCGGCGAGGCTGCTGGCGGTCCTGATGATGCCGATGGCGGCTATCAAGTGGCCTTCGCCCAACTCTCGCATGCTCAGCCCAAGCAGCAGGATCATCTGGCCGAAATCACCGATGCCCGACAGTTTCTGGCCACCTCGCTGTCCAAGTTCTCGCAGACGCGAGTCGGTGAGTTGCCCAACTTACTGATGCCCCTGGAGCCGGAGTATAAGCAGGTTCTGCAGAAATATTGCGATCAGGCTGGCGTACGCATCGCCTGAAGAAGGAGATCACACACCTCACACCTCGCCATACATTCACAGCTCCTGTACTCTCTCATTGCATGTACTGTTTATTATTGTCATTAAAAACTTGTTTCATATATGTAAGCGTACTTTTTTAAACAATAAATAGTTATATTTGTCAAGTGAGCTTTGGGTTTTCATTGAAAAAAAAGCTTAATTTTCTTTAAATATTAAATTTAATGAAGTTGCAAGCTGATGATCATGAGTTGAAGAAGGAGCTTCCTATTTCTATTCCAGTTACAATTCGTTCTTAAATGAACTTTGCATTTTATGTCAAAGTCTTCCCCCACAATTTGCATTAACTTTTCCAAATTGTCTATATGTTAGTCAGGAAACTTCTTAAAAAAATATCAGCGCATATTATGCATTTAACTTTCCACTAGCATCCTTTCTAGCATCAATTACTCTACACATACATTATGCTCAAGATTTACTCATGGGTCAAGACGCTATCAAAGAAATTGGACATAAGATGCTATCAAAGTGAGTACTCACCATGGCTAGACCTTTTTCCACCGCCAGGCACAGGGAAATGTGAACCAGCGAGTCTGAAAAAATTAAGGGATATTTGTCCTTATAGATGGGGTAACTCCTATTTCCGTTTTCATTACTTACAAATGCTTAGGATGAGGGCATTGTGACCCTCGCCCTCATTGTGACCACTAATGAAAAAGAACCAGTCCAGTGGATTTATGCGAATGCCATATCTGTGGATAGGAAATTCATTTTTTTAATCGATATTTGATTAGGAATATATAAGATAGACCTACTTTAGCAGATTCTCCAGACCCAAGCGCAGTCCACCTATGCAGAGTAGCAGGAAGCCCCAGTTCACTAGACCTGTAAAATTGGTGAAGCCAGAGCTCCAAGAAAAGAGGGAGTCCCGCGGTCGATGGATCCTTAAAGAGACATCATATTTAATTAGATTTAAATGCCATCTCAAAGAGGGACTCTTCACTCACGGTCTGCCAGGTTGCGCCTTGCGCTGCTTCTCCTCCTTGTTGGATATTTCCTCCGCCCGGGTCACGCTTTGGGTTCTTCTATATCGCAAGTTCTTTTCCGATCTGTTCATGCCATTGCCATTCTCATCCTTATCCAATACCTTACGATACTGCCGCAGATCAATGGGATTGCCGTGTTGATCGAACAGATTCTGGGTCGATTTGCGGTTCCTTAAGCTGCTCAGATTGTGCTCTGTGGCCGAGGCGGATCTTCGCAGGCGCTTCATGATTCCCACACCGCCAGAGGTGCCATTTTTCGCTTGCTCCGGCTTTGCGGAGCCCTTATCTTGGGGATCCTTATTAGTTGTCATGATTTCCTCTGGTAGTTCCTGGCCCGTACTACAAAAGAATTCAAATTGATGAGGACTGGTCATTGTTTATGGCCCAAATCTTATCCCACTTTATTTTTGCCATTGAATATGCATATGGACGATAAGATAAGGTCTGAAGTACTCCTTAATTGACCCAGAAATAACTCAGATTGCAATTAAGGGGAGAATAATCAGTCAAAGCTCTACGCGAGCCGTTAATCCCTTGGAAAATATACAACTCCGATAAGAGGTAAAAGTAAATAGAATAAAGAGGTTGCTTGGGTAAATATTCGAATATTTTGCTCTAAATATAAATATTGAATGAATGGTATAAGGCCTCACTGTAATTGAGAAATAATGGGTCCAGCAGCACGCAGTTTCCGCGGTTATATTGTGGTCAAAGTTCATCGGGCTATGCGATTGCTGATTAGGTAATCAGATACCGATTTGCATTAGACATTAGACCTAGCTAATGATAATGTGGTTAGGTCGGATTGTCTGGCCTATGTATTAGCCAACAACTTCTCACTTGAATCATGTAAAACTGGTTGCCAAGTTGCTACGATCGCACTTGGCATTAGCTACCCGAGTTCCCGAGTCAAGATCGCATGTCTACCAAACGATCAAGTAACTGAAGGGCATCTATAACATTAAGCATTGTCAAGATTTTATTATAAATAATTTCGTGCCGTTTCCACTGACCCATTTCATTCAAAATCTAATAATTTCCTACACCTGGAGATTCTATTTTTGAACTGTAGACTTGTTGTAGGTTGTTTATGTCAAACTGTTCGATTAGGAAATGTTGTTTCAGCAATTATTTAAAATGTACACTTTCTATGACGAAATCTGTGGGTTATCTGTGCAAATATGCACATATATTCTTGAGTAACCATATCTACGTCATATGAAGAAACCAATTTGATTCCTAGTTTATTTCTTAATAGTTATATACGAGTAGTTTGTTGATAACTTGTTTATTTGACATCAAAGTTCGATTACTATCGCTGCTTATCGCATACATATGAACAAATATGGAAAATAAGGTTAAAGTGCCTTTTTAAAGCTACTTGGCAGGGCCTTCTTTTTAGTATAGTGAAGCATACTTACAATATCTATAAAACTCAATACTCCCTTGTTACGAAATTACACACAATTTATTGGGTATTTTCCGACTTATTTTGTGGAATATTTGCACGCATCGTGTACTTAGTATTCCGCTGGCGAGACAACTAACTTATACATAATCTTGCAGTACATTGAACTGATAAAAGTGCAAGAACGACTTGTACTCTGGAGCTTATATGGAAATCAGTACATATAATGCAGAATGATTTTGAGTCGAGTCACCGTGACGCAACGACATCAAGAACAGAACTCGAAGTCGAGCCTCGTCACGGCTCATCACCGGAATGATGAGTAATTACAAGGCTCGAGGGAGAAAGAGTCGCCATTTCGTGAAGTAAATACATGCAGGCACTGGGAGAGATACAGTAAAGCATGCATATAGAAATATATATAACATATATTCTTGAAAGAAAACATATGATGGAGGTCAAGTGAACAGTATTTATTACCATTACGAAGCATTTACAATCTAAGATCAGGAGTATTTCTAAGTTATAGCAGGAAATTTATTTGAAATTGCTTTAAATATAATATTTTTGGACAAAGTTTCAGAAACAAGCATTCTATTGATTTTATCTATGACAAATAAATAATAACTCATCATATAATACTACAATATAAACGAAGAATCCAAGTTTTAATATAAAATCCTTACATTTTCATAAGTGGGTCTGCCATTCCTTTCAAAATAACAATCTCTAGTGTTCAGTTTAATATTTTTGTTTAAAAAGAAACCTTTCTAGATCTATTATTTTGACCGTGTCTGTTTGTATGGATATGTGCACGCACATGTAACCCGCATGTGGTAAAGGGAACCGAACCTGAATCGAATTGCCGCTGCGGTTTGACGATTAGTTTGTTGAACTTTCGGTTTATATTTAAACCGTTTGAGATGGGGGCGGTGCAACTTATCTCTTTTTTTTTATTTATTTACAATTTGCCTTAGGACAATAAGTAAGAATATGTTCGTTTTCTTTGAGCTCACTGTTAATTTATATTTAATGCACTACCAGCATGGAATTTAAGAGCCTAGGCGACCTTAACATTGTACAAATATTCCAGACACTGCACTGAGAGCCCTCTTTACCCGATCGGTTTGGGTAATTAGTGCCAGAACCGGTTGCCGCCGTAAATGGAAGGAAGAACTCTCCGTAGCAGCGATAAAAGTAGGTCAGTAACTCAACTCAGAGCTTGAGCAGACAGGAGGCAGGCTTCTCCCGATTGATAAAGGTTATCATTTCTGCGGTTCACAAACTCTACGGGATTGCATAAGCCAAGTCAGCTCTTCTTATCACGTTGCCGGGTAGACATGTCTGGCGGGGCTTGGGCCATTCCTAATCGTAATTCCCCCTTGCCCCCTTACAATGTAATCCGAATGCAGATAAAATACAGTCGAAATTCTAAAGGTCGGTAATACATATGTTGTTTTATTTATATTCAGCTTTTAAAATTGAACATAGAATTCTCTTTTCTGCAGGTAATATAGGAGCTCTTTTTAGAAGATTTTTAGTTAATTGAGTTTACATGACCCTGAGAAGATATTTTAGAGATCTTCTTCAAAAGATCTGTACATTTTTATGAAGCTTTTATGATTATATTTATTTATAGAAGTTTTATATGCCTATTCCTTTTATTAAGAAGAATAAGAATATTTTATAAGAAATTTAGGATAATGGCATATGACCGACTGTATTAAGAGACTTTAGCATTTCTGTATTTTGTTTTGGTGACCTTTCCTACATCAGTATTTAGCATTTTTATTTTTAATTATTATATAAATCGAGAAATTAGTAAAAAACAAAAATAAACCAAAGTATTTCCAAAATCAGCCTTAAATAAGTAATAAATTTAAGCTTTATACTCTATACTCTCTATACACTTTATGATCAACAGAAGACAGTAATTTATTGTATTTATTTTCCCATAAAAATTGTAAATACTGAAAAGGAACTGAAAAAAAATATATACTCCTCAGAGTAAAAATATCGAGAGAAAAATAAACTAAATTTGTCGGGTCTATTCTCCCAATCAGACGAAATAAAAAAAAAACAGTGCCGTTATCAGCCGGAGTCTGACATTTGCCGGGCGTCGCCGCGACTGATAAAAGGCAGAACAATCGCTCAGCTGGCGTTTTCTAATTGCAATGGAATTCGTTTTTCCAACCAGTTCACACTTTGCTCTCTCTCAGCCGCTCTCTCTCTCTCTTTTTAGGCCGTTTTATCTCTGATCAGAATGTCTCCCCCATTCTCTGTTTGGATTTTAGCATGAACCGGTTTTTTGGCATAGAAGTTTGTTTGGTTTTTATGTTATTTTTTTTTAGTTTTTGTTTTTTACTGTTTGACGGCGGCGGCGACGCCACATTTCGGAAATGTTTTCTGATTTCCTCAGGCCGCGACGCAATGCCCGGATCAAGGTTATATAGTCGCTGGGCAAATATATGCACAGACAATTTAGCTATAGACACATTATCATCAAGTCACAGCACAGCACACACAGGAGCGGAGGAGATAGTTTCACTAATTTGTGAGCACACTCTCCGCCATCGCATTATATTCACGGATGTGTTATTCTTTTTGTTTATCAGCTCTCAGCTGCTGCTGCTGCTGGCTCTTATCGTACCAATTGAGTCACTTATTTGGGACGCTAACTGCACGTGCTTCTTGTTTCACTTGTTGCTGTTGTTTTTTTTGTTTCTCTTTTCTGGCAAACACACATTTCCGTTTTGTCCAACTGCATTTGCCGCTCCTCTTCCTCCTCCTCGTTCGTTTAAGTTCATTACTCCAAACAAAAGCGAAAGTGGAAAAGGCAGGGAGGGAGAGAGAACGAGAATATCTCGTAAACAATATAAAAAAACACAGAAAAAACACTTAAGCACTTGATCATTATTCGCACCTGAGCTGTGTGAACTTGAAGCGTCGGCCGTTGTTGCTTCGGTTAATAATATACTAATTCCGTGCTCTTTGCTTTTTCGCACACACAATTTAATTCAATTGGCGAATTCGCACGGTACTAGAATTATTTTATTGTCACGCACTGGAAACCTGTCCGTTTCGACGGCAAGTTTGGAACTGGCGCTTGGAAAATCCAATTGGAAATAAACAATGTGCGACGATAGGCAAGCGATCGTTATCGATAAATTTGAAAATAAGCTTTTTGAGCGGGATATTTGAACAATTCTAATTGGGATTGGCCTTACCTTTAAATAGATGTAGGACCAAGAATTTGATTAATATTCTATGTAGCTTTAATATTATTTTTTAATTACATAGGTCGACAAAATGTAAACTTCTTTCTAGCAAGAGACTTAGCTCTAATGATTCTGAAAGATCATTGGCTGCACATTATTTTTTCCAAAAAAAAATATATCGCCAACCTTATGTAGCTCAGAGCTGTTATTAGATTTTAAAGAAACTTTTATCTGTTAACTTTAATATTGTATAAGAACTACCAATAAGGGGTCTCAGCTTCATTTGTTACAATGCTTTTTTCTAACTTCCTTTGTCCCATGTTTTGCTATTTTGTAGATATTTAAAAAACCTTTGAGTATTCCGGCTATAGCTTATGAACATCGATGTAATATGGTTTCATAACAAACTGAGTCTGGGTTATTTATGTAATTTATGGTAATTTTTTAAGATTAAAGTACTATATTAGAATTAGGGGACAAAGTTTGACAGTTAAGTTTTTAAAGCTGGAAGAAAGATCGATTTAACATTGTTACTGAAACGATATTTCATCGATGTTGCCAACCTATAGCCGAGACACACACAAGTTATGTTTCCAATACCAGGGCTTCAACACAGGAAAAATATGGGAAAAAAGGAAGTTCGTAAAAAGGATTGTAACTAATGAACCTGGGGCTCTCCTTATGTAAATTTTAAAGTAGAAAGATTAAAGTTTCATTAGTACTTCTTCCAAGCTCTGAGTTACATAGGGTTTAAGTTTTATTAAGCCTGAAAAAGTGCATTTGTCTAAGATCTTTGACCGTGATTTTCTTAAAATTTGTTCCATGATGGCAACTTTTCAATTGAGAAATATTCTTCTTGTCGACCTGTCTTATTAATATCAAATTAAAATAATATCATCATGTAATTTTCATGAATTTCTAAATACTTACTTCACTTAAGATCCATTTTCAACGTTTTCGGACAAAGCTCTTCATGCGAAAGCTTCCCTTCAAAACCGCCAGAGGGCTCCCCCTTACTGATCGCCTGCATAGATGGCGCTTTAACTAGTGTTTATTTTAATTTTCGCATTTATTTTCAAATTATTTCAGACTTAAATACTAATCAAAACGTAAGAAAATTTCAATAATTTAAGGCTTAATTACACAACGAAAACTCTTTGCTCGAATTGCAGTGGAAACGCAGTCACATTGTGACGCCGGCAGGGCCTCTAAGAACTAACAACGAATAATAAATACAGATTCAATTAAAGCTGACTTATGTACAAGAACGTATGTATTAGGCGTGAGAAAGACTTTCTGATGATAGATTTGGTATAGAGCGCAGTTTAAGAAAAAGGCTTAGCTGGGGCTAATGCTGCTGTCGCCGCTCCTCGAACCCCTCGCCATCGTCCAGGCCCTCGATTAGATCCTCCAGATCATCATCGCCGTCGTCCACATCGTCCACAAACTGATCGATGCGTTTGAGTAGGTTGTGTTCGGTGTCTGCCTCCCCGTCCTCCTCCGTCTCCTCCTCTTCCTCGTCACCCAGTTGTCCATCGGTGGCCGTCTCATCATCCTTTCCACCCAGCTCCTCTTCGTAGCCCAGCTCCTCCTCGTCATCATTGTACTCCAAAACATCGCTGGCGGTGACCCCGTCTTTGAACCGTGACTCCGGCAATTGATCATAGTCAAAGACCTGACGCGTTGCTCGCGGTGGTGTCTCAGTGGAAATCTGCGACCCTGCATCTTTGCCAGTTCCATCATCCTCTTGGGTTTCGTCTTCATCGAGCAGACTCTCTATGCTCCCCGCCTGACTGCCAATCCTCGGTTCCGGTTGCTGGGGCAACAACTTGGTACTAACTGGCTTGAGGACGGTACTCGTGGTGGGATTTACTTGGACAGACGCACTGGTGGAGGAGGCAATCTCATGAGCATCGGCAAACATATTGTCCAGTAAGCTCAGCAGATCACTCACTTCACTGGCAGGTTCTGGCTTGGATTCTGGTTGAATTAAGGGAGTGGCACTGCTAACAGGAGCTGTCACAGGAGCTCTTGTGGTAGAGGCTTCAGTGGGTTTCGCCGTGGTACTGCTAACAGGAGCTTTAGGGGGTTTCGCAGCTGGAGCCTTAGTAGTTGCTGGTGCCTTGGAAGGGGTGAAAACAGGAGCTCTATTTAGAGGAGCTTCCGTTGGCTTCTGGGTTGTCGGTTTCCGTGTGGTTGTGGTCGTCGTCGTCGTGGTCATGGGCGTGGTTTTTGTATGCAAATGCTTGACCTGATAGGACTCCACCGTTCCCCTCTTCTCATTGGGATCGGCCATCCTGACCACCGGCTCCCGCTTCGAGATAACCGGCACTATCTTTGGACTATGTGGATCCAATTCGTTTTGGCCATAGGTCTTAACCTTGGAGTGACCCTCGATAATGAGATACATGGGTCCCAGTAGGGGCTTCGGTGGCTGCTTGTAATGGGAGAAAAGCGAATCGGTGGTGGGTTCACTTGGAGCCGGAGCCACTGTGGGTCGCTGGGCCAGGTTGCTCGTCTGGGGGATCAGCAATCGGTTGCTCGTTGTCGCCGGGCTGGTGCTGGCTCGCTGATAGATGGGCAAAGGTGTCGATTTGGTGGACGTAGTGGTGCCCAAGCTGGTCGAGCTGGTCACCAGCATGGGTCTGAAGCCAGAGCTACTTGTCTGCGGCGTGGGTGTGATGTAGATCTCCTTCTGTGGCTCCTGCCTGGTGGCCACCGTGGGCACTGCTATGGTGGGTGGGCCAGGCACAAAGGTTACCGGAGCATAGGTATAGGGAGGCCGGGTGGAGCTGATGCCGAAGCCAGCTGGCGGCAGTGGATGATGTGGCTTACTCGTGCCCATCAGGTACTTGGTAGCTGGCATCGTGGGCTTGACCTTCATCTTGTTCATCACCACCTCCTTTTGGAGCAACTCATGTAGCCAGGGCTTTCGCAGACCCACCTTCGATCCAGCTTGGTGTCCTGGAAGAGAGTTGGGCGAATAGGCAACCGACTGCGGGGAATGTGGCCTCGAGTAGCTGAAGGCGTGCATGGATTCCTGAAGATGGGGGTCCGAGTAGCTGAACCGATGTGGCGGCATGCTGGACATGCTGCCTAGCCAGGGCGTTGAAGACGATGTGGCGGAGGAGGTGGCACCAGAGGAAGAGTAGTGACCCATGGCGGGTTGGTGATAAATCACCGAGGAGGTCATGCCCTGCTTGGGCGCTGGCGAGCTCATCGTGTGACTGAGGCTCATGTACGATGTGGGTGCTCCTGTGGCCATCATACTGTGTCTGTACTCCAGATGGGGCACAGAGGCGCCGCCCGATTTCACCATCATCATGGGCGGTGGCATCAGGTGGGTGTGCGGCATGTGCTGTGCCTGCTGGGGCATCGGGGCATGGTGTTGCATATGCTGAGCTTGATGCAACATTTGTGGACTATGTTGCTGCTGTTGCGTTGGGGCATAGTAGCTCCGCCTGATGGCCGCATATTTCGCCTGCTGCTGCTGCTGCTGGTGCTGGTGCTGGAGCTGCTGATGTTGGAGATGGTGACTCTGGCCCAGTCCCGCTGGGGGATAGGAGTGCGAGTGGGGGACCCTCACCCGTTCGCTGGCCACACCCAGAAGCAGCACTTCGCTCTTGGTCTTGTTGCGCAGCACTTCTGGCGGCAGCTCATTCTTCCTGGCCTCCGGATTACTCTGGCCCGTGCTGTTGTTTTCCGCCCAATAGCGCACTCGATCCAGGGCCGGTGGGCTGTAGTCGTAGGTGGGATCCTTCTGCAGCGGATCCCCATGGCCAAGGGGACGCCACTCGTTGTTGTTGTTCGGATCTAGTCGCGGGGCTGTGGATGAGAGAGGATGCGGAGGCAAATGATTGAGTGCCGTATCAATTTACTTTTACATGTGCAACTTTAATTGCCCCCCAAATGGCCGGCAGGCATCTGGAGCTGCAGCTGGAGCTGGAGCCGGGGATGCGGCTAGGAGTAGGGAGTTAGCGCAGCTAGGAGCTAGGAGCTATGCTATGGAGTCTGGCCCAATCATAACTCGTTAAAGTGTTAACAAATGTTTTTGTCCCGTCACTTGCGCCGGCTGGCATCCTGGTTGATCAAGACGAGAGAGAGGAGCTTAAAGAGTTCGAAGGAACGAGGTATTTTATTTTAATAAGTTTGGAAATTACTCTTGAATGTTTATCTTGGAAGAATTTAGGGACTTGACTTTACTAGTGTAGAAAATACCTGGGATCAGTGTCGCATATTATATACCCTTAAACAAAGGATGGTTTTAAAAGCCTAAAAAAAGTCTATATCACTAATAGTGAAAGGTCCGGTATATCCACCAAATATCGCTCTCAATATCATACAAATTGATATATGGAAATTTATCGCATTTAACGTTAAAATATCGATATTGTCAATAATATCGAACAAAAATCCAAAAATGTTGCTTAATTTGTTTGTGTTTTTACCCTCTATATATTTAGCACATCTTTAAAAACAAAATTTTGTATTAAATTTTATATATTTTTTGCAACAATAATAGTTTATTAAACTAAGTTTAGGCTCTTACTTGGCGCAGTTCAATATATCTAACAAAATAACGATTTATCGGAATTTAAAAATTTGAAATATCGATATATTATGTGTATATCAATATTTTCAGTCATTCCTACTCAATATATAAAATTCTACTTGTTTAATTATATCTTTCTTAAACTTCTCATATAAATAGATGCTCAAATTATTAAAAATTCGATTTATACATCGGTCAGCATGCCAAATATCGATACAGTATAGGTACATATATCAGCATTATCAGTCATTCCAACTCACTATCAAAAATCCTAAATATATCGTTATACTATATTTAACCTTACGTATTAAGGAACGCATCAATTTGGGGAAGTACCTCAAAGACACCTTCTTTTAAGTAATACTAAAATATTCAATAACCAATAAATAAACAAATTTCGATCATAACTCCTCAAACTCCCCAAATATGTCGCTAGCTAGCTGACTTCAATCGATTTCGAATACATTTTTGCATAAATTGATTTTAATGCCCGCAGACAGTGTGCAAGATTGCACGTTGCACTCCATTGAACCTGCAGAGCTTGAGCCTCGCAAACTGGGATTCGATGAGCCGCTTAGCAGCCTCCTCGCCATGTGGCGTCGCTGCTGCTAATTAAGCCGGTGTCAGAGGCCAAGCCGCCAAAAAGAGACCCGCGAACGTGAACCCAACGCCCACCTGGTGGCACCCAACACTTTCGGGCTCCTCCGACTTGTCGGCAGGCGTTGATCAGTGGGGGCCATGACCAAGGCAATCAGCATGGCAAACAGACAGACAGTCAGACACAAAGCTTGGACCCACTTGGGATTTGACTGGGACTCCACTCCGCCTGATTGACTGATCAACGGACGGAGCAAAATAAGTGGCAGAGGCGGCGAAGGCGAAGGCGAAGGCGCAGGCGAAGGCGACGACTGCGAATGCGGAGGCCTGATAAATTATTAGCTAAAACCAGACAAATCGCTTTCCATTTGAGCGTTGGCAAAAACACGCGGAGCTATGAGCTCCCAGCTTCCAGCTCCCAGCTCTCGAGTCTTCAAAGCTCCTGGACGTGAGGACATGCACTTGGCCTAAGCGGAAATGGCCACTCATGCATCTTGATCTCCTTCTGGAAATTGGTTTGCAATTCCCTCGACAAAACGGTTTGAGCTTTTTGTAAAAAATTTATCAACTATGTGTGAGCTATTTTTATGGTTTATATTGGTATGCCAAAGACTTAAGATAGATTTTCATCACTACAATTACTATTTTCTTAAAGAAAAACTATATAATTATTTGCCTATGGAAATGAACTTGAAAAACATTATCTTTGTTAGGTATTAGGTAAATGAAGTTAGGGAAAATGCACAGATAAATAGCAGCTTATTAAAGATTAAGCATAAAAGTCAATAAATCCAATAAAACATTTCTTTATTAAATTAGAATAAAACCTTCTCTGATATAAATAAAATAATATTTAAATTGATTAAATTTTTTATAGAAAATAACTACAATTCCACAGCTTTTTATAGAGCATTTATCTATTCGGTTAGCCCTTCCTTTTTATGTCTTGATGGGTGGGCGCTCTGCCTACACTCGGGTGCTTGGAGTCCACTTCACGGAAAGCCACTCCACACCTTGCCTCTTCGCTTCACTCCGGGCCACTTCAAGTCACTCCACTCCACTCCACTCCACTCCAATCCCATTCCAGGCAATCGAGTACATGCATCTGTATCCCATTTATCCTTGCATAATTGCCTGCGACCACGAAACAATGTTGCCAGACGATTTTCACTTTCATTCACATTAAAATGCCTCGCATGATTGCGTTCAAAATTGTTTGATCTCCTAATGCTGGCCATTAAAATAGTGCCCACTCCCAGTCCGCACTCCCCAGACCCCAGACCCCACACCCCAGACCCCAGACCCCACTCGTCAGCGCCCAGCTCATCCGCGCACACTCCACACTCCTCTTCCCGCTGGCCAAGCACCCAATTATGTTGGCGAAACAAAATCAAAGTGCAAATCTTTCATATTTTTCATTTCGCTGCGGTTGTTGTTCGCTCACCTGTTGTCGCACCGGGCGTCGGAGCAACCTCATCCTGACTGGCATTTGTCTTCGTCTCAGTCACCGTCTTGGTCACTGGCACTACCAGTGCCGTATCCGTCTGAGCCGCCGCCGCTGCTGTGGCCGTCGCCGATGCGGTTGTTGATTGAGCCAAGACCTCGATCACATGGCCAGAGGCGACACCGTGGCGCAGGAGGAGGCAGAGCAGACCAAGTATCGTAACCAAATCGCGGCTCTTGTGGCGTTCACTAATCATCATCGTGGCTCGGTTCGTTGATCGGTCTCCTCGGTGTTGTCTGGTCTTATCTGGAATTTTGTTAAATTGTTGAGTTTCGGTTATGACTCTCGCTGATGATTTAATATGCACATCGATATCGATTGTGTCCGGCGAACTTGATCTGTGCAATTTCAGCAATTTCCATCGCAATCGATTCTTAACTATTGGATAACGTCCGCCAATGAGGAAGTTGGCCGGGCTGTGTTACCCGCGCACACACGGGGAGTCACTTAACAGGTTGTTATCCAGATTGCTGGGAACTTAATTTGCCGCTGCCATGCCTGCATTTTTCAATACAGGTAGCCTTTAAGTTGTGATCATAAAATGGAATGTCCGATTAATATTAACCAAAGAGCAAAGAAAACTAACCTTTCACTTGAATCGATTTGTTAATGGAAAAAGGTATTAATTTGGGAGTTGATTTTGCAAAGTTGATTATAACGAGGATATGCCGGGGCGAAAATTGATACATGATACATGAAACAATTATGCCTTAATGGGAGATACATATATAAAACAGTGAAATGTTCAGTTTTGAATGCGGAATTTCCTAGTCTGAATATAGTATTTATTTCTGAGGATTTCAAAATATTAAACTTTTATTATTTTGTTGTCCAAAGATGAGCAATAAAGGGTTGTTTTATAAATAAAATTGTAATTTGAGCTTTGTTACGGGTGTATAAGAAGAGGTATAAAGGAAAAGCCCTTTATGATATATCGAGCAAAATATTTAAATATGAAATATCGACAAATATCGCGTTTAATGCGAAAATATCAAAATAATCGATAATATCAAACAGATATACGAAAACATTATTTAATTTGTTTGCCTTTCTTTCTTCATATGTTTTGTAACATTAATGGCTTAAACTAAAACAATGCTCTTTTTTTATCTCTCTCTCTTTATATCCCATAGAATTTTAAAAATCGGCCTTCGTTTTAAATACAATACAAAATGCAAAACAACATCGATATGTAGATATTTTTTGCCATACCTATTTTATTATCATAAGAAACTACATTGTATGCTTAATCTGGACCCTTGTGAATGAAAATTGGGGCTTAATGCCTTTCTTCTTTCAGGTCAAGCTTTAATATTTAATATCTTTTATTGAAATATGTGAAATACATCTACCATATATATGAACTATTGTACTTATCCCTAAAAAGTAACAGTAAGTTCTTGTCTCCAAGTCTCTTCCGTAATCACGTATGTCGCGCGTTACACTCAATAAAACAATTAATGAATACCTCGTTTAATTTACATTATAATATTGTCTATTATATAAATTCTATTCAAAAAACGGTTGTTTGAATTTAAAGTTTTAAGAACAAAAGACTTAAGACACGAACTCTGACATAAAAAAATGCATTAGTTTATTAATAAGTCTAATAGCATTTTTCTGTGGCATTCTTTAAGGGACTTGAGCTTAATCTTGCAAAGATTTTTACAAACCCAACCAGGCTTTAGTCCCCAAATTATTATAAAACAGCAATTTAAGGCTCTTCATTCCCAACCCTGTCCAGCCACTACCTCCCAGATCGAAGAGATTGATACGATTAATTCATAATTTATGACATTACGCGGCGGAGGGGGGAAGATGGGAAGCGTGACTGGACAGAAGACTCGGACTCGGACTCAGACAGAGAGCGAGCGGGCGATTCGCACGACCTGGGTGGGCGGCGGTCTTTTCTTTGGCTTTCTTCTCGTTGCACTTCCCTTTGTCCTGAGGGCTTCTTATCAACATCTCCCTCTCTCTCTCCCTGCCCAGTTGCATGTCATCTTTGTCTCTGTTTTGGTTTTTTGAATATATATTTTTTTCAGCCTGCGCGTTCCGTTCCCATCGAAAGTGAAACTTGTGATTTTTGATCATAAAAGAAAATTTGCATTTATTTTGCAGCGGCACTGCGGCCTGGTTGTTGTTGTTTTTATTGTTGTTGCCGGCGTGCTGCCACGCTTTTGGCTGTTGTTGTTGTTGCTGTTGCCTGCGACTACTCGCTCGGCGGCAATCGTAAAAATTAACTTGATTACTACACGCATAAATAAAGCCATTAAATGGCAAACATCTTGCTATGGCGGCAATTAAAATCAAATAAAATTCGCCGACGGCCAAGAAAATGGGGCGGAATGATGGCCTTGCAATTGAATATGATTTGGTACCGCCAAAACTTTTCAAACAAACCGAGTTTTCTTGTATTTTCCCCTAAAAATTTCCACTGGTCAACCTCGGAGAGTTCCTCCATCATCAAAATTTGTGACAGGCCTAACTTGTTTTCACGCTCTCGATCTCGTTTCGGTTGAGAGTTATTTAATTGTCTTTATTGTCTTACACCGCACATTTGCATAAGCCAATCCGTGTCACTTTGTAATGCGTTTAATTACGCATAATTTCTGTGTTGTTTAAGTTTATTGTGTTTACATGACAAGAGAAATGTGTGTTGCCGCGGCCACTAAGTGAGTGTTGTCACTAAGTATTATGCGATTATCTGATATGCAAATTATATGCAATTTATGCAATCATCGGTATTAGTTTGGTTTTTTTTTTTGCTCGATATTTGTCAGCTGCTTTATTTATTTAATTATAGAGCAGGGATTTACGGAAGTTGTAATTATAGGGAGGTTTTGGGAGGTTTTTGACCATTGATTAACTACCATGATTTGAACTACGTTAATATTTATGTATTTAAACTTAACAAGGCTTAGACTCTTCTCAAATTTACTGAGATACCACTGAGTGCCTATGTATAAATTCTTTAACAATTTAGAGTAATTTTTTTATAATAAGTATTTACTCTTTCACCTTAAAACAAACCATCTTCCATTCAAAAATATTACAGTATCTTTGCTTTTCTTTGTTTAAGTTTACATTAATTTCCCACTCAAGTGTAATAAATATCCCCAAAATAATAGCCAAACTTTCAGGCAATTGAAAGATCTTTAACCCTCGTCTATTAAAGTTGATGGAACAACCCACACAATGTCAAAACATTGATGTAAACACATCAACCTGATGCCCCGTATCATATATGTATAAATGCATTCCCGGCACTTTCGATCGGTGTCTCTTAAAAGCCGGCGATCAGTCACTTATAGTAAACCCAAAAGGCTCCACTGGAGATCTGAGCCATTGAGAGATTCGCTGGAGAGAAGGAGATGCAGAGATGGAGAGATGGAGAGATGGAGAGATGGAGTGAGAGATGCACTCGATGCGACAGCTGTTAAGTGGACGGCTAAGCCAATGAGTGTAAAAAAGGCAGTCACAAAAAGCCGATGAGCAAGCAAACAGACCAATAAATAGACAAACAACCGAAGCAGAGACCAAATAGCCATTCAAGTGCGCGACACTTTTTATGCGTTAAGTAAAAGATAGCAACCGGCAGGCAGCGACATAAACCAGCAGCCTGCAGGCAGCACGGAGGCAGCACAGAGGCAGCGCAGGCAACATGAAACTGGCGCACAGAGATGCATACCAACATGGCAGCGTATTAGCCAAAGACAAATACTAATTGCAGCCAAAGCAGCTGCCACAGAAGCAGCATCTGCAGCAGCAACATTAGCTGCAACCTCAGCAACATCAACATCACCATCGGATGCATCAGCACAACAGCAGCAGCGGCAGCTTCAGCTTCAGCTTTTTGTTGCCGGCAGTTAATTTCATTTAAAGAATGTCATCTTCACTTTAAGTGAAAGATAAATGCGACGAGTGGCCCCGGGAGTGCCGGGAAAATCAACTGCTGATGCTGCTGCTGCTGCTGCTGGCTGCCCTTTCTCCCCTCATTCTGTCCACGCGGCGTATGAGTGATGCCCGTTTGTTTGTCTGCTTTTTCACCGAATAAGCGCCGCCGCCGTCTTGATTCTTTGCGCCAAGTTAGCAGGATCGTAAAAGAGGCGAAACATTCGATTTCGCTTGGCGAAAAAAGGTGGAATTTATGTGCAACATCCGCACTCATGGATTATACCATTGAAAACCGAGAGTTGATTGATGGTAAATGATGGTAAAATAGCATCAGTGCCACCAGGCAAACCTCAAACGGACCATAAATCGTGACAAAGTGTAACTAAGAGCTTCTCTTTAAGAACCATAATTTCTATTTTTTTTTATACATAATAAGTATAAGTTCCTGAATCTAATAGTTTTACATTTATTTTAAAGAGTTTACTATTTGTACTGCGGTTGAGGGGGTTAATTTCATCCTCTTTTTAGTGAAATCTATGAATTAAATCCTTGTTGTTGTACAGTACTTTCAATGATTTATCAAACGAATTTATTACTATATATAAATAATAGTAAACAAATCCCGCTCTGCCACAAACTCCTTTTAAAATGTAGCTGGCTCTTTAGGCATCTTACACGATATTCGCTGATCATACACGATGTTCAGCGATCAACTTCAACATAAATAAACACAAATCGTTGTGAATAATCAGACATGATTTCTACTGATCACACGTAGGCTTACAAGTGTTTAACTATTTGAACATACGATCATGTTTGCTCGCTGGTGGTCTAATGTGGTCAACTGAGGCCAACTTGATGATTTTACAATCCTTGTAAATCTTTTACAGGCAAATTAAATGGTTTTAATCATAAAGAAGTAGCCTGTTTAAGGTGATTTAATTATAGTTAAAAGTTAAGCCATAAAATCTTTAGTTGCCACGATATAAGTGCTTAGCATTTAAGAAATTTACAATTTACAATTTACAATTTACAATTTAAATTTCCATAAACTAAACTCCGAATAAATCGTTTGCTTTAAAAAAGACCTGTAAGTATTTAAAGTTGTATAATTGATTTAAAATATCAAGAGCTTGGTTCTTTCACTTTCACTAGCTTATAGAAATTTTAAACTATAATTTCATCATATTTTCTTAGTAAAAAAAATGTGTGTATTTATCCCCAACAATTCTGTATTACTTTCATTTTCAAAATGAATGATGCTTAACATCCTTAGCACTAACCAACTTGTTCTTGCACTTTCACAGGCTTACACAACCCAAGCAGGATCTTACATCACCTTAGTTTCCGGCCAATTGGCGGCTTACCATTCAATGACACTCGCCCAGGAAGAGAGATATTTCCACGAAATTTGCAAATAATTTGTGTGTTTTTTCCTTTTTTTTTTTGTGTTAATCCGGGTTTTTCAAGGCGGCGAATGTGCGTTTGCCAACTAATTTGCAGTCATTTCCTTGCCGACAATTGTCACAAATCAATAATCAAACACAAAGCCAACGGCCAGAGGCACAGTGCACACAGTCGGCCAGACGACAGCTAGTCCGAGGCTGGCCAGAAGACATTTCATTTCATTCAGTAAATTTCACTTTTAAACGACCAGCGCGACCGATGAAGATAGCAGCTCTGCGAGCCTCTTCTTCTTCGGGCCGACAGACATTCGCACGGCTTCGGCGCTTCGGGTTTGGTTTTGGTTTTGGTTTCGGTTTCGACTTGGCCGGGATCTTGGGATCTTTCGATTTTTATGGAGGAGCAGAAGCAGCAGCACCACCAGGCAGGCCAGGAAAAACGACGACGGAGGAGGCGCTTCAGGTTTTCTCGCTCGCCGGGCCAGTGCATCCGTTTCAAAACGCGTCCGTTTGTTAACTGATTTCGCGTGGTCTTGGCCAAAACTCAAATTCGAAACTGTTAAAAGCGGCAGCGACAGAGGCAGTGGCAGTGGCAGCGACAGAAGCAGCGACTGTGGCCGCGTCGACTGAGATTGCAGGTACAACGAACCAGGCCTGCACTTGTCCGCTCGGCCGCTGCCGTCGCTTTTGGCCAAAGCCAAAGCCAAAGCCGAAGCCAGAGCCTAAACGTAAAAGCCAAAGCGAATCAATAAACACATGCGTCGCAGTCACAGCCGGCGTCGCCGTTGGCAGCATCGTCACCAAAGTTGTCGTCTTTTCGCTTTTGTTGCTGCTGCTGCCGCAGCCGCTTCTGCTGCCGCTTCTGCTCCTGCTGCCTTTTGGTGTTGCTGCTCTTGTCCAGAGGCAGACTCACTTTTCACCGCCTGCAACATGTTGCAGCTGCTGCGGCTGGCCAAGAATATTAGCGAGATAACAAAAATAATGGCAAATATTATAGGCAAGTATCGTAATATTATTTAAGTGGCTTAGTTTACAAGAGAAATTTTGTCTTTTTTTATTATTTTTAAGGCAGTTTTTGCTGTATTTATTATTGTACTTGGTGTTTAATGTGTGTTTTTCTTATAATGTATATCTCACTCTTTTACGTTTAGTTCATTATTAAAAACTCTTCAAAAAAGATGTAAAATTGATTTAATTTACTTATTTTATGGTTTTTGTATTTATTATATTTATCTATTTATAGAGTTATAATATATATAAGCTTAAAGCTTATAATAAAACCAAATTGTATTTTACTTTTTATGTATTTCTGTTTTTTACATTGAGTTCCTTATTAAATAATATTCAATAAATATATATCTCATGTTAGAGAAATGTAATTGCTTAGTTTAATTACTGTTTTTGTATTTATTTTATTAACTTATTTGTGGGAAAATTTGTTTATAATGCAACAAGCTTAAAACCTGTAGTTAAACCATAATGAACTAGTGCAAATTCCTTTACTAATTATAAATAATGGTTGAATAACCAATAACTTTTGCTTTTTTACTTTTAAAGAATTTTCAAGTAACTATAACTCATTTATATGTTTCTTAAACAATCACTTTTGTATGCCTTCTTAAATCAAGCTACTATTTTTTGCCATCAAATAACATCTTCAGATCTTAAGCTCCTAGTTTATTCCACCCAACTCTCACTACCCCCCCAACGTACTTGTTCTACTCCGTAATTACTGAGCTCTCTGGGGGCTTTCGCTTTTCGCCTTCACCTGTCCCGGTTGCATAAAAAACCGAAAATCTTTTTGGCAAAATAAATTTCTACTGGCGGCGGTCAACAAATCGTAAAATATGTTAAAAGCCTCGGGCACAGCAAGAAAAACAATTGGCAATAGTCATGACATGACTGGCTGTCAATTGGCATTGCCGTGGCTATTGCTGCTGGGCGTGTGCGTAGTAGTAGTTGAGGTGAAGTTGAGATGAGCTGAGATGAGAGAGTGAGCCGACGACGGACACATGTGCATTCGAAACTTGTCAGGCGTCCAACAAAAAGTACCTCAAAAGCAGTGGGCAACAAAAGAAACAAAGCAGCAACACAGAAAAAAATACGAAAAATTATGCTGATGTCTGGCTGGTGTTGTTGTTAGGCCACAGAGAGCCTCCCTTTGTGTCCCCTTTCTCTCTCTCTCTCTCGAAACGTTGGAAGGTGTCAATTAAGGCGCAATGCTGCAGCCCCGAACGTAAGGCAAATCAAAAGACTTTGGCAACGAACTTGACACATGACTTTCACAAACCTAGAATGGCAAAACATGCAAATATTCATGCGAGGCGCTCGTAAAATATCTATGGTTACAGAATGTCAAATGATTAGCAATTATTCCACTTTCTATTTTCAAAATTTGGGAAGACTGTAAGGGATTTTTATTAGGATTTTTAAGGGAAATGTGCAGATAACAATTAAAGATTTATGTTGTAATTTAAAGAACCCATTCTCTTGCTTAAATAAGCCGAATAATGTTTCTTAACACCAACAAATCAAGTTGCATATTAATTTCAAACTAATCTGCTTGCAAATTATTTTTCAAACACATATCTGCCTTCAATTATTGATACCATACCGATGCCATAAATAAATACATGTCCGCGAGAGCAACATTAGTGTGTAAATCATCATGCAAAGCATTTCGTACATTTTGATCAGCTTTATGGGATGCAATCAAGTCAGAGCGAGGACCAAATCATCGCAAATCACACCCGTGTGTCCCTCATGAAAGCCACCTCCCCTGCCCCCCATCAAACAATAATTTGTGGCCGCGAAAATCATCGAGTGAGTTTCCTCAGTCAGAGTTGGTCACTTGGCCACTTGGCTCGTTAACTTGTTTCTGCGTTGCCACTTTGCCAGTTGCAAGGCCATCGCCGAATGGCGAGTGCCGCGTTTTCCGAACACCCCCGCCGGCGAACTCGGACCCCCCTTAATTAGCGCATGTGTTGCATGCGGCCGTGTTGCATGTTGCATGTGCTGCTGCTGCCAGCAATATCGCTCTTGCCGTTGCCGTTGCTGTTGCCGCTACGGCCTGCCTTTATGGCTGTGCTCCACTCGCCCGTGTAAATTGTATCAATAAATTTATTGATTTCAACTGTTGCTGCTGACTTGTTTAATATTTTGCGACGATTTATGTTGCAGGCATGCAAATTTTAGTATTTATTTGCTTTGTCGGTGCGCCAGAGGAGCCGGCGGATGGGGCCTTTGGCTTGGGGATGGCAATGGTGATGCTGATGCCGCTCGGGCTTTAATGAACATGTCGTCTCCGCCGTGTCGTCGCTCTCTGGAAAGAGTCATCAAGAGGCACACGCATGGCAAATTTGTGTGCTTCGGCTGTCAGCTCTTGTCGCGCTCCTCCCGCCCCACCATCTTCGCGTACATCTTGTATCTAATCTAGCTCTAGCTGGCATCACACTAGTAAAAAATATAATATAATATAAGCATATATACAGATGTACATATACATATACATATATAAATGAAATATTAATTAATTTAAATTTATAAGCTTCTTATCAAAATATATTCTGAGTTATTTAAATATATATTATTCAGTTAAGTTAAATCAAATGAAGAAGGAAAAGTATATAGATGTATATCGACAGAATAGGTCCGATAGGATCTACCGATCATAATATTGCTCTCAAAATCATATCGAAATTATCGCTAAGTTTGATATATTGAAATTTGAATTATAAAAACATATCACATTTAACGTTAAAATATCGATATTATCAATATCAATAATATAGAACAAATTTCCAAAAATGTTACTTAATTTAATTGTTTTCTTTTTACCGAATAAACCCCAATTTGTCATAAATTTTTTATATTTTTTGCAACAATTAAGGTTTATTAAACTAAGTTAAGGCTCTTCTTCAGCACAGTTCAATATATCTGTTCATGGATAAAGGTATAAAGGTAAAATATAGATTTATATATCGGCCTTCGAGTAAAACATCGATAAAGTAACGATACATTGCTCTTTTCTGTCAGCCCTAAAAATGAGGTGAAAATAAGTATAGAACGATTCGTGCTTTAGATTTTACTCTTTAAATATTTGGAATTTGAAACACTTTTTTCCATAAAACCACAAAGTTTTAGCACTATAGTTTCGCATTTAAATATTAGTAATTTTAAACTAAAGTAAGTCAGATATAAATATATAAATCTTGCACTTTTTAAGATAATATCACAGACAGGATTTATATTTTTTTTTATACAATAAGTTTTTAAAATTATTTTCCAAAATAAAATGCTCTGATAGTCAAATCAATTCACAAAATATTGTAGCCAAGAAACTACAAATTGGCACGCAAGCTTAGGAAACCCCGTATTATGTATTAGCTTAAAGTCCAAGGAAAATGAGTTTGTTTACTGTGAAATTTGCACTAATTTGTACGAGTGCAGCCGTGGCTCCTGCTCGTGCCCGTGTAGCTTAATGACAGAAATTAGGCAACCTTTCACTGGCGCATAATTTCACCCACACACACACACACACTCATACACACTCGCACTGACTTATACAGAGACACTTCCGGCACTGGGCGAGAGTTGTTTAAGTTTCCCAATTTTCGGTTTTTTTTTGGCCCGTCTGCACGCCCATAGAACACTTTCGTTCGCTGGCCAACCCGTTAAGGCACCTCTCCGCACATATTTTTATTGTTTTGCATTTGGGGTTAGGGCAATTTCTACGGCCATCGACTTGGCAGTTCCCATTAGCCAGTTGCCACCAGAAAGCACCTGCCATGCATCCCAAATCAGGTGAAAAGCACTGCCGCTGCCCGCAAAAGACGTCGCCCGGTGCATTGCTAATTAGATAAACAAATTTTTCAATTTTTTTTTTGTTTTTCTGTTGGGACACACAGAGCAGCAGCTCACACACTCCGGCTCGCACGCCGCCGGACATTGTTGCACGCACTCGAATTATTGAAAAGTGAAATAAGCTGGGAAAGGTGGCAGCTCTCTCGTGAGTGGCAAGTGGGAATGTCGAATGCTCTTTTACTTAGAAAATTATATACAATTAATATTAATATATTATTTAATATATGGAAGAATAAACATCATACGTAATGTTAGATAATAAATTCTACTTTGATTAAAGTACTGAGAGTAAAAATTGTTTTAAATGTAATAAATAAATGTTTACAACTAAATGTTTAAAAATGCTTGATAGAAAAATACCAGGACTTAACAGATATCCGATTTATCATACGGAACCTTTTTTATAAACTTATATCCACTAAAACAGCAGTTTAGTGATGAAAGTAAATATTGTTTTTGTGTTAATTAATATTTTACAGGAATCAAATTGTATTCTTCAACAAGTTTCTTTAATTTATTTAACTATTGCACAATTAAATAATTATATCAGGATTGCAATTGGCAATTCTCAAGTCTTCTTGAATCTTTTATGTAAATTTAATTCCGCTAAAATATCAGTTAAGTGATTAAAAATAGTATTTTTAGGTAAATAAATATTTCACAAGGCATATATTTTATTTTTCAACAAGTTTCTTTAGTTTATTGACTATTTTATCAAATAAATAAATGTATTAATATTGCAATTAACAATTCTGAAGACTTCTAGCTTAACTAAGGTCCTGCTAGTTTAATTTAAATAATTATTAAAGCTAAGTCTTCGCATCTGATTTAAAAATTAAATATAAAAATCATTTCCCCTGGCTCCCCGTCAAAGTGAAGCTACCCCAATTCATGGGTTGTGTCACGGTGATAAATACACAAACAGTCAGTTCGATGCTTAGTTTCTAAAAAAGAAAGTGAAATTCGAATGCGGACAGAACGAAGCGCAAAGTGCGCGGCCCAGGCAGTTCCCAACTTGGCCAACTTGGCCAGGACCAGGCCATCGCCAGCTCACAACAACAACAACAACAACAACAACAACGGCCAAAACAGCGGCTGAAAACCTGACTGAGCCCCAGCGCCGAACGGCAGCAGCGAGTCATTCACAAGTTGTGATGCTAAACAAATATGACTAATTATGGAGGAACTGACGCACTAAACAGCGCCACATAATGCGCCCGCCGTCTCGGTTTCGACGTAGATGGTCCACGGATGGTCCGGAGGAGGCTGGAGGCTGGAGGCTGGAGGCTGGACCGGTTAACAGGCTGCCAATTGCCGGCCGGCCGGGCGGGCTGACGGCGGGGCGGCACCAAACCAAAACCAACACCCGCAATTTCGCCAGTTCGTGGAAAACCGATCGATTGTATGAATGAAATGCGTTTTACGCGACAAAGTTGCCACCGATCGCCGCTGGCGGTTGTACACTTTAAGAAATTATCCCCCACAATGCGCTATGAATTTAAGACCAAATTTTCTTTAAGATTTTTATAGGAAGCTTAGAATAAAATTAAAATAATGCCTTAAAATATTACATATTAAGAAAACTTAATTTAAAAATAAAAAAAAAAGATTTCCAACTGCAATTTTCACTCCAAGAGATGAGTAAAGGTCCCCCTCTCCTTCCCGCAGATCGCCTGCCAACCGGACGTGCCACACGCTCATCGGCCAGACCGGATGGCAGAGGGAACAGTGTCGTGGGCAGCGACATTGGCGACTACAGCCTGTGGCGACCCTCCCCCCGTGAGCTCCACATCAATCGCTTGGCCAAGCGGAGCTTCGCATCCCCAGGTGGCTTGGCTGATTCAGCGGGTGTGGATGCAGCAGATGCAGGGCACGGTGATCGCAGCAAGGGACCAACGCTGCGTTGGGGCATCGCTCCAGTCAGCCTAATGGCGGATGACTTTGCCGCCGCACTGAGTGTCCTGCCGCCGCAGCATCACCGCATTGTGTCCTGCGTGGCCGCCTACCAGTCGCATGCCCTGGCCTTCGCTGATCGTCATAATGTCCAGAACGTGTACACCAGCTTCGAGGATCTGGCCAAGTGTCCCAATGTTGGTGAGTCCGCAGGGAAAGGAATTCGATCCACCTACTTACCGACCCCAATTGTTGAAGCTCAGACGTTGTGTACATCTCGCCGCTGAATCCACAGCACTCGGAGCTGTGCCACCTGATGCTGAACCATGACAAGCACGTTCTCTGCGAGAAGCCGCTCTGCATGACGGAGGAGCAGGTGAACCGGCTGCTGGAGAAGGCGCGTGCGCGTCGCCTCTTTCTCATGGAGGGCATGTGGCCGAGATGTGTGCCTGCTTACCACTACCTGCGTCATCAGATCCTGCGCAATCGCTTGGGGGAGCTGCAGCAGGTTCACTGCACTCTGGGTCTGCCGGTGTCACACAGGTGAGCTCTTCTTAGGGGGTTTTATTTGGAGCTGGAGCTGCATCTGCCACTTATCCCCCACAGCCGGCTGGCCCTTTATGGCGGAGTCACCTGCGACTTTGGTGTCTATGGAATGCAGTTGGCGCTGTGGGTATTCCGCGAGGTGCCACGTACTCTTAAAGTTAGCGGCCGGGTCAACTCGGAGAATGTGGATGTGGCGGCCAATATCGAGCTGTGCTTCAGCCGCGGCAAGCGGGCTTATATCGAGGTCAGCTCCGAGCAGAGGCTGAGCAACCTGGCCATCATTCAGGGTCAAAATGGGAGCATCAAGGTGGGTTATTATTTATTAACAAAAATAAATTGAAGTAATGAATTTCTCCCCTTTAGATGGGCAACTACTGGTGTCCCACGCGCCTCATCACCGAGGAGGTGGACTATGAGTTCCCTCTGCCGGGTGCCGAGCAGATGCCACCCACCCATTACCACAATCGGCTGGGCATGTGCTACGAGGCCGAGGAGGTGAGAAACTGCATCCTGAAGGGCAGCAACGAGAGCGAAGTCTTCAGCCACAACGAGAGCCTGCTGCTGGCCAATCTGATGGACAGCATCCATGCCGAACTGGGCGTGGGTGAGTTTGCCACTCCCCATGAACTGCCCGACTTGCAGCAGGAGGTCTACAGTGTCAGGGACATTGTCCAGGATCCCGAGGAGCTGGCCAGCGAGACATGTCGCGTGGTAAAAGATATCAGAACGGGAGGAACCCTTGTGTCCAACAAGGTGGTGGAGGAAGGGCTGGAGGTGGAGGAGAAGCAGCCCAAGGTTATCGATGTCTCGTAGAAAATGCAGAGTCTCCGTTAGTTTTTTGTCTCAGCTGTAAATAAAAAAATTGTGTTGATTCTAAATGTTATTTTAAGCAAGAAATTAATGTTTTCTTTTTTTGGCTTAAATCCATATTTACATAATTTTTACATGACATTAGCGACATCTGCTGGTGAGTGAGCAAAGCTCACAGAGTCCAATAAAGTCTCCAGCTAAAATGCGATGTTTAGCCAATACACATACCGTCTGTGGTGAAGTAATCCAAAAATGGTGAATATACATTTTGAAATTACACTTGTCTTGAAATGCTTTTATAATTTTTATTTCTAAAAATAGCTACTGCTGTTTAAATGCCTAAAAATACATACATACATATGTATATAGTTAATATATAACAAAATATTTAATTTAAATATGGAAATGCAAGGAACGTATTAACTTAACATGAGTGTCCTTATTAATATCTATCCTAAAGGTACAATAATTTCTAGCATTTCATGTTAATTTACTCATAATTACTACGTATTTAATTAAAAGATTAAAAGGCTTTACTAACTAGAAATCTGGACACGCACACCTTGAACGTACTTGGCGATATGACTAAAAGAAGGAGGAAACTTATAACACTTTATATAAATAGAACTTGGAATGGAACTCTGAATGTAAAAGCTTAATCGATTAAAGAAGGATTTATACAAGTATCTACTGCTTCTTCACCTTCTTCTTTTCGGAAGCTTTCTTCGCTTTGCCAAACAATTTCCGCCAAATGAATTTCCACACGATCTTGTTGATGATGAAAATAACATAAAGCAGCAGGGCTGTGATGATGCAGATATCCAGATTATTGCTGGCCACAAAGCTCATGTGCACCAGGGGACTCTGCATGTGGGCGGCTCCGTGATGGCGGATCACATACTCCGTCCAGTAGACCACCGATTCCTGGGCACTCAGGGGACGATCGCGGTACAGCTGCGAGAAGCTCTTCAGCTTCTGGGCGTACTTCGGATCCTCAAGGATCTCCTTAATGGCCGAAGTAAACTCGGCAACCTCCAAGGTATTCAGTTCCAGTTGTAGGCCATAGCCATTCTTCACAAGCTTTTCGGCATTTCCAGGCTGATCGGCGAAGGCGGGAAGGGCCAGCATGGGGACGCCATGGTACTGGGCCTCGGACACTCCGCCCTTGCCGGCATGGGTGATGAACAGCTTTATCTTCGGATGCGCCAGAATATCATCCTGAGGCAGCCACTTCTTGTATAGAATATTCGACGAATTACCAGGGATATTCTCGAGGTCGTCCCACTTCCAAACCACCTGCTGCTTCAGGCCGCTCAAGGCTTTGTAAATATTGGCCACTGCCATTGGCTGCAAATGTTCGCCCTTCAAATTGGAGCCAAGGCTGAAGAGAATAGCTCCATTCTTAGCCTTGTCGAGGAACTCCTTGATGTCCTCCGGCAGAGGATCCGGCTTGCTTTTCACCTGGATGCCGCCAATCTCGATTACACCCGGCACATTCGGACGGATGGGACCCTCGCTGATGCCGTGGGCATTGCAGAAGGCCAGGGATACATTCTTCTTAGCCTGCTCAAAGGTGGGCATTGATTTATCCTTGCCCCAAAGGCGTCTGTAAAAGGAAGAGTAAACTGTTCAGGATTCGGTAATAAATCGTTAAGGCACTTGTAATTGTCTGGGTTTAGGTAACATACGTAGACGCACGTATATGATAATGGTTAATCAAGAGAGCTGATAGTGATCGTAGATTTGGACTTACTCGTAGAATTTGTTGTATTTGTGATTCAGGTAGACATTCAGTGCATTGAAGCCCAGGGTGGTGCCGAAGTTTTGGATCCTCTGCTGGAAATTCATGGCTTGTCCTGGGGCCACGGCAATCTGCATTTGGGGTACACTGGATAGCTCGGGGTTGCCCAGCACCTCGTTGACCATGAGCACGGGTGGGCCCATCCAGGAAACAATTACGGGGCAGTTAAACCTGGCACCCATCCCGACTTGGTAGGTATTGAAGAAGAAACCCACGAATACCACATCGAACTTATTGTCCTTGTTAAGATAAAGCTCCTGGAAGAGCGGATGCTCCAACACGTCCGCTTGCTTCTCGATGAGCTTAACCAGGGAACCGAAGATAGCCTTCATGGCAGTCCAAATAGAAGGCTTTTCCTTTACCATATTCGATAAGCCTGCATGGAGAAGTTTCTCCTCCTCGGCACTAATGGGGATGACAATGTGCTTGATGCTCTTGTGGGTTACTTTGGGTGGCACGACAGAGAGCACGGTGACATTGTGACCCCTCTCGGCCAGCGTCTTCATGATGGACATGTGGACGATGAAGTGCGAGGCACTGTGACTGGTGAAGACGCCCAAAATGTTGGATCCTTCGCTGCCCTGGGGCATGGACTGCAGGGCTAAGAGGGCGACCAAAAGGCCGCCAAAACTGCAGCCCAACCAAGTGCTCCGGCTCTGCGTCATAATTAGCACTGTTCGCGTTCACGTCCAAGGAATAACTGACTGGGACACCGGCAGGCGACACTTGTCTTATATTGCCTTGGCGGGGCGATAACATAGTGAGACGACCGTGTAATCTACATTTTTATTTTAGATTGTACGAGTTTCCGAAGTGTTGTATGAATGGGCGTAAGTTATTGGGATGTGCTGAAGATTACACGAGACATTTTATTAAAAACACTGTGCTACAGTTTTTTTATTTCCCAAGAGTGAGAAAAATCACACCAAATAAAAGTTATAACTAATATATTTCAAAAGTTTTTCATAAATTCAGGAGCCAATATGAAATCTGAATTACAAATATGTATAACTACATAGGCCCCTATCCTTATATAAGTCACTTTAAATATAGCTTCAAAAAAACTTTATTATGTCGTACAGTTTAAATTAGATTTGACCGGATACACGTAAAAACGGCTAATAGATTTCCATTTAATCGCGATTGTTGGGCTTGGTCAAGCTGAAAAGAAGTAATCTATAGTTATACTCTTGAAGAGGGTACTATTATTTTAGTAAGACATGAGTTTATAAACTATGTATTATATTATTTTAGTGAGACATGACTTTATAAACTTTAAAATATATATTTTTTAATAGTATTAACTACCGAGTTTATCAGAGCGATCAGTTATGTGAAAATTTTGAAAAATCAACCCCTTGTGTGTTTTTTGTTATTTTTTTATAAATGCTTACTTAATTACCTTATTTTATAGCAGTAATTTTTTAAATTGCTAACTTAAAGATATTTACTTTTGCTGATGTTTTAATCGATTCCATCACTATTCTATGTTTATTAAATATATAATTATATAGCTTCGTTTAAAAACTGAGGGCTTTAAAACCAAAATTAGGGTATTTAGGTAGCCATTTATTAGTGAATACAAAAATTAATAATAAAAACCATGATAAGATATTACTTGATTAACCAAAAACACTTCTAGCCAATGCACTCACCATCAGGTGTGGTGGATAAAGACAAATGTGGTGAAATGTGTTCTAATTCGTTTATTTTTTATTATAATAAATTTTAATATAAGAATAATTAATAAAAAATAAACAAAGAAATACGAATTAGAATAACTTATACATAAGAATAAGAAAATAGTAAATAATATCAAGTCAGCCTTTTGGCTATCAGAGTTTCGCACCATAAGTTCGAGTATTCGAACATTTCCGTTACTTTTTGGAGAGTAGCGCTTGTAGAGTCGCCTGTAGAACGCATTTGAATGTTTTTCGCTAAAGGCACAGAGCGGCTAGGAAAACGACAACAAGACCCACATATCGCCTGGGAGAAATACAGAGTGCTTAGTTTTCTAAATAACAAAGCATTCTCATCGACATCAGGAGTCCTTTAGCATACAGGGGTTTATATAACTACATAATATATCTTGATTTCCGTATATAAAATTAAGTCGAACTAAGACCTCGAGTTGGCTAACGCTCAAAGTAGAGATATAATATTAAGCAATATCAATATTTTATTGTGTTTACTGGTAAACAATTTTGGTAAAATAATCTAATTACTGAGAGCTACATATATCATGACAAACCTGGAGTATATACAGTCAGAGAGATGCATCTCTAATGTTGGAGAGTGATTATTTTTGTCTCTCCAATACTATTTAGCTCTGCTAATTTATTTATGTTAAAATCGTAAAGATAGGTACAGTCTTCTCCGAACTACTATGTATCCTGCTAAAAATGTCCTCAAAAAAAGACCCTGTCTTTAGTTTAGTAACCATTAAATTAATTAATGTTGACTCTTTTGACATCAGTACTATATTGAGACTTACAAAATTTAAGAATTTTATTTTAAAGCGAATTTTGTTTTATGTTTATTGCTGCGTCAGTGGGTAGCAACAGTGTATATTGTTTTCTGTTAAGCTGTAGAAAAGTGTTTAAGTGTAAAGACTTAATACAAAATAATTCACGATTATTTGGTACAGTTTTTAAGTTTGTCATTTTATTTATCAGATCGTTTAAGTCGTTCCTAAATATTACAATTCGTATTAATCTATAATAATCTACTGCTTCTTCACCTTCTTCTTTTCGGAAGCTTTCTTCGATTTGCCAAACAATTTACGCCAAATGAATTTCCACACGATCTTGTTGATGATGAAGATGATGTAAAGCAATAGGGCAGTGATGATGCAGATATCCAGATTATTGCTGGCCACGAAGTTCATGTGCACCAGGGGACTCTGCATGTGGGCGGCTCCGTGATGCCGGATCACGTACTCCGTCCAGTAAACCACCGATTCCTGGGCACTCAGGGGACGATCGCGGTACAGTTTCGAGAAGCTCTTCAGCTTATGGGCGTACTTCGGATTATCGATGATCTCCTTGATGGTTGCCTTGAACTCGGCAACATCCAGGGAATTCAGCTCCAGTCGGAGGCCATAGCCACTCTCCACCAGCTTATCGGCATTTCCGGGCTGATCGGCGAAGACGGGAAGGGCCAGCATGGGCACTCCATGGTACTGGGCCTCGGCCACTCCTCCCTTGCCGGCATGGGTGATGAACAGCTTTATCTTGGGGTGCGCCAAGATATCGTCCTGGGGCAGCCACTTCTTGTACAGAATATTCGCGGCCTTGCCGGGCGTGTTCTCGGGCTCGTCCCACTTCCAGATCACCTGCTGCTTCAGGCCGCTCAAGCCCTTGAAAATATTGGTCACCACCTTTGGGTTTAAGTGTTCGCCCTTCAAATTGGAACCCAAGCTGAAGAGGATTGCACCATGCTTAGCATTGTCGAGGAACTCCTTGATGTCCTCAGGCAGGGGGTCGGGCTTGCTCTTCACCTGGATGCCGCCAATCTCGATGACACCCGGCACATTTGGACGGATGGGACCTTCGCTGATGCCGTGGCTATTGCAGAAGGCCAGGGAGACGTTCCTCTTGGCCTGCTCAAAGGTGGGCATCGATTTGTCCTTGCCCCAAAGGCGACTGTAAGGTGAAGAAAATTTCGAATTAGTCTTCGTTCTTAACTGTTACTGTTACATTTTAATAATTTGCTTTGGAAAACTAGTTCGATGTAGTTGTGCTTGATAATACTTAATCGGGAATGCTGATAACGTAACACTATGTACTCACTTGTAGAAGTTTTGGTATTTGTGGTTCAGGTAGACATTCAGTGCATTGAAGCCCAGGGTGCTGACGAAATTCTGCACTCTCTGCGGGAAGTTCATTGGCTTTCCGGGGGCCACGGCAATCTGCATTTGGGGTACGCTGGACAGCTCGGGGTTGCCCAGCACCTCGTTGACCATGAGCATGGGCGCACCCGACCAGGAAATAATTACGGGACAGTTAAACCTGGCGCCCAGGGCCACCTGGTAGCTGTTGAAGAAGAATCCGACGAATACCACATCGAACTTGTTGCCCTTGTTGAGATAGAGCTCCTGGAAGCGGGGATCCTCCAGCACGTCCACCTGCTTGTCTATAAGCATGCCCAGCGAGCTGAAGATCGACTTCATGGTGGTCCAAATCGAAGGCTTCTCCTTGACCATCCCGGCCATGCCGTCGTTCAAGACCTTCTCTTCGGCGGCACTCATGGGCACCACGATGTGCTTGATGCTCTTGTGGGTGACTTTGGGCGGCACCGAAGAGACTACGGTTATGTTGTGGCCCTTCTCGGCCAGCGTCTTCATGATGGACATGTGGACGATGAAGTGCGAGGGACTGTGACTGGTGAAGACGCCCAAAATGTTGGATCCTTCACTGCCCTGGGGCATAGACTGCAGGGCCAAGAGGGCCACCAGTAGGCCGCCAAAACTGCAGCCCAACCACGTGCTCCGTGAGTGCGCCATGATTTTCTCCGTTCGCGTTGAAGTCCAAGGGAAAACTGAATGGAAACCCGGCAGCCGGCAGCTATCTTATACACAGTCGGCGGGGGTGATAACAGATACTGATAAGATTCCCTTAATCTGCAAAATACATATATATTTCTGGTCAAGAGCTGCATGAATTTCATATACGTTTGCTGGGTCAAAGTCATTGTTTGTTGGGTTTGGGATGTGGACAAGTAAATAGGAAACACGTTTCCTAAACATTTTTATAGATAACTATCTAAGTGCGAGATTTGAGCGTGGGCAAGTGAGAGGAGTACACGTTGGGATTCCTTTAATTATTTACTGATAACAGTTGTTAGGTTTTCTATAGATTGTTATATTTTTCGGTTTCCAAATTTAATTGCATTCCGTTTTTTTGTGAGGTAACAGATCGGTAATGTTTGCAGGAAAGGTTATACGAAAACCTGTAGAACCATTGTCTTGAATTTTATATTAAAAGTAAGTAATTATAAGACGATAAAAGTGACATTTATAGATACTTTTCTTCAAGTCACAGAATACATTTTAATTTTCTTATTTTCATTTAAGAGTTGTTTACTCCTCATAAATGGTATTTTCTCAGTAAGAACCGGAAAAATCCGGCACCCACATTTCACATTTTAAATAGACAAAGGTTAAAGTGCAACCTATCCCACTGTCAATGTCACTTTGGAGGTTAACTATTAGGTTCATGAAATTGGCACTCTCCCTCGATGACTCCGACAAATCAATTATAGAAATTCGAAATACCTCGTTCGTATAGAGAAACGACAAGCGACAAATAAACCATTAAATAATGTTCAACCAATTTGGAAAACTATACGCGTTCGGCACGCGCTGCCTCGGAGCCACTCGAATCACTGAGAATTGAATCCGAAACGAACCGAAATCGTTCTCGAAAAGTGCGCGAGATATATGGAGGAGAATCCGAATCCGAGAGCCGAGAGACTCTTCTATAAATAATCGCTGTGGGAGAGAGTGGGAGCAACCTGTTGAGCGTGTGTGCGTGTGTGTGTGTGTGTGTTGTGTTGTTCTAGGTCTGCGAATTGTAGTTGCTTCCATTAATTGCTTGTTTGTGTAAGGTGCATGACATCACAGTAAGTGCAATCATAGCCGGCGGGCACTTGAGCTTAATCGCAGATCGCAGATTATTTATGACACTTCACTTGTCTGCTTATAAGCATTAAAGGGCAATAAGCCCTTTTTAGCAAGAAGTTCTTTCGACTTTCGACTTTCATTTATTGTAAGGATATATTGTAGGAAAAAATAATATATATTTTTACTTACATTTATATTATTTTTAATAATATAATAATAATAATATACATATATATTATGTTTAATAATATAATAATAATAATATATATTCATACTTACATATATATTATTTTTAATGATTAACTGATATATTATAAATGAAAACAAACATAAGTCACTGTGAAGAAAAATACAATTTATTCGTTAACAAAATTTGTGCTTAGTTTACCAGCAATTTTTATTAATTTATTCTATTTTATAATGTAAAAATTAATGCAATTAAAAAAGTTTGCACTTAATTTGCCTCAAAAAGTATGCAGCAGTTTTTATAGGTTGCGTGTCGGGGACTTAATAGTCGGGAAACACAAAACAACCTAAGGAAATCTTTTAGTTTAAGTGTAATTAATTATAAATTATGTATTCCAAACTGTTTCTCAATTATGGGATACACTGTAAACGCCCAACGATTAATTTCAAGGCTCCTTATATCTCTCCACGCTTGTGAACTTGAATGGATGCCTGTGTTGTGGCAAGTCATGCTTTCCAGCAAAGCTTTTATCACTCTCTTTCTCTCAATAAGTTTTGTCATCTTTTTTTTGCGGTTTATGCCCCTTAGTTGCTGGTTATCTCTGTTTATTTGTTCATGAGCTCCTTATAGGGAAGCTTGTTTTGAGTGAACACATAAACCCCCATAAACATTCAACTCAGAATATACAAAATACATACTTATAAAAATTTTATTAAACACTAGAAGGCATTTCCTAATTACAAAAGCGATTCAATCACTGTCCCTGCTGAGTACAATAAATTCAAATAGCTTAGCAGCGATAATTTCATGCTATTTCGTATTTCACAACCTAAACTGTTATTACGTATACGCATTGATTAAAAGGCTCAATGATTAATTATCTTTAAGCTTGTCGTGCATGGCTTTTTTCCGATAATTGTGGCCACGCACAACTGCAAACACCTTGCGAAATATCCAACTGAATATGACGAGGAGTAGCAGGCAGGAAACAAGTAATAGGGTAAAAATTACACCATAAACATCGATATTATTGCGTGCCACAAAATCCATGTGAATGAGCGGACTCTGCAGGTGATAGGCTCCCTGGTGTCGCAGGACATACTCGGTCCAGTAGACCACCAATTCCCGGGATGTCAGTGGACGATCCCTGTAGAGGGAGGAGAATTTACCAATGGTCTCCCTATACACTGGGTTCTCCAACACATCAAGTATGCTCTCTTCCAGCTCTTCGGGCGTTACTGTGAGTATATCCAGCCAGCGACCGAATCCAGATCTGGCCATGATCTCTGCATTTCCTTGTTGATCCCCAAAGAGGGGCAATGCCACCATGGGTACCCCATGGAACTGAGCCTCTGCCACGCCACCCTTGCCGGCATGGGTTACGAACAGTCTCGTCTTCGGGTGGGCCAGGATGTCGTCCTGAGGTAGCCAGTTGCCAAAGTATATATTGGAGGAATTTCCGGGCTTATTGCTCAGATCCCCCCACTTCCACACTACCCTTTGGGGCACTTTAGAGAACACCTTGTACAGGGTATCCACGATTTCGGGTCGCATGGTGTTGGTGTCCACATTTGTGCCCAAACTGAAGAATATTGCTCCATCTTTGGCGTTATCCAGGAACTCGGACAGCTCTTTGGGCAAGGGATCCGGCTTCTCCTTGACTTGGATTCCACCGATTTCAATAGATTGAGGAACGGTGGGCCTGATGGGTCCCTCACTGGGAGCATGATAATTGTAGAACAGCAAGGAAACGCGACGCTTCATCTCATAGTAAGTGGGAAACTCCGGGTCCGTCTCGTTGCCAAAAGCCCGCCTGAGAAGGGTTTATGAATAATATTTAAAATTAATTAATTTGTGATTAACTTACTCATAAAACTGATTCATTTTATAATTCAATAGTTTATTGATAGTGCTCAGGAATGAATGTTTAAAGAAGTTGCCAAATCTCAGGCCAAATCCCATTGTCTTTTGTCCAGGCTCCAGAGCCACATTTACGCTGGGCACGTAGGTTGGATCATTGACATTGCCCACCACGGAGTCCATGAAGGGCAAGGGCACGCCAACCCAAGTGATAATGACTGGACACCGTAGCTTGGCGGCAATTCCCAGCTGAAAGTCATTGGCCATCGAGCCCAGGAATACCAAATCGAATTTGGTTTGTGGCTTCTCGTAGAGATCCTTCAAATTTGGATGCACCACAAATTCATATTGGCCTTCCAGTTGACTTGCCGACTGAACGACAGCTCTGGCCATGGTCTTCCAGAACGATGGCTTATCATTGGACGCCTCTGCCATATATTCCTTAAGATATTTTGCTCGTTCGGGTGTCGGTGGCGCCACAATCACTGTGATATTTTCGTGAGCCGCCAACTTGGGCTTCATCTGCGTCACCACGGTAATGTTGTGGCCGCGATCCGCCAGGGTTTTCATCACAGCCATGTGCACGATCACATGTGAAGGACTGTGGGTGCCGAAAATGCCCAGGATGTTGGCCCCTTCACCTTGGTACGTCTGTGTACCCAATAGAAAGGCCAAAAGGCACACAATCGTTGTGTATTTACTCATTGTAATTGCAAGAACTTTTCACTAGACGGCGCAATTATTAACTAAGTTTCGATGCCGCACGCCTTCAAGCTTATATTGCCTCATATATATATATATATATACAAATGTAGATAGAGAGAGGGACTGACCATTTCAAACATTTTGAAGTCGATTCAATTGCTTTTGCTGTGCCGCAGTGACGGAGCAATTGGAATTCTAGGGACTAACCTACAGACTTTATCGCCACGAGATAGGGTTTGTCTACGTATCGCGTGTCTGCCACCTGAGTCATGATTAAATGGGTTAAAATTCAATAGACGGCCAGTCAACTTATCAACAAGCAAAACACTATCTAAAATACCAGTAATCTTGTTTCTAACTATGTTTGGAGGGGGTTTGCTTTGCGTAATTCTACGATTTATGGTTTCAGCTGAAATCGTGGTTTCTTAAGATAAGATTAAGAGATGTTTGACTACTTATTGATGTGATAGTATTAAGACAATGTAATTGAAAATATTCTGAAGATCCCTATTATAGTATTTTTTGAAAGGGTTTCCAGTTTCCAGATAAACTTCACTGAACTTAACCTTTGCTAAATTTACCTTTTTACATTTATTTCAAAATTATTCATGTTCAATATAAGTAAATAAATGCATTGCACCCATTTATTTCCGTTCAAGTTGGTACATAAACTTACTTAAGAAGGTCATTGCCATGATAAGAATTCAGGCGATAAGAATTTCTTTAGCACTATCATTTTCAGCAGGCCATATGTTTACGGAAAGATAAGGCTACGCATGGAAACTTTTTTAGTAGTGTAACGATGATTCCTGACTCTTACCAATGAATTGTATACCAAATAATACATAGCTATTAATTTTAATTTTTTTTTATAATTTTATTCATTTAACTTTGCTTAAGTTCTACTGTACAATTATAAATTCATTTCTTAATAGTTTAAAACAATTTATTGTTTCTTTAGCTTCTTATAGCTGTTCGATTGGCCCCGTATTTTGTTCCAGACAAATTTCACAACCAGACTCAGTAGGAAAATAATAGCAGCCAGGATAGTCACAAATATAACATAGAGGTCCAGGTTGTGAAGCTCAATGAAATTCATGTGCACCGAGGGACTTTGCAGGTGGGGAGCTCCATGATGTCGCAGGATATACTCCGTCCAGTAGAGAACAGATTGCTTGGCGGTCAGCGGTCGATCTCTGTAGAGTGAGGAGAACTTTCCAATAGCTTGAGAATACTTTTCGTTTTCCAGGACTTCCTGGAGTGCCTCTCCAAGATTCTCCTCCGTAATCGTCAGCAAATCGAGGGACAGGCCATAGCCGGCGTTTTGCATGATCTCAGCGTTTCCTGGTTGATCTCCGAAAATGGGCAGGGCCACCATGGGCACTCCATGGTACTGCGACTCGGTGATGCCTCCCTTTCCGGCATGGGTGATGAAGAGTTTGATGTTTGGATGGGCAAGGATGTCGTCTTGGGGCAGCCACTTTTTGTAGAGAATGTTGGGGGCATTGCCAGGTGTATTCTCCAGATCCTCCCACTTCCAGATCACGTTCTGCTTTAAACCAGACAGCACTTTGAAGATGGTCTGAATGATTTCCGGCTTCACTGCCGAGCTCTTGATATTAGAACCGAGGGA
Organism: Drosophila baimaii; assembly: GCA_018874675.1. Lineage (NCBI taxonomy): Eukaryota > Metazoa > Arthropoda > Insecta > Diptera > Drosophilidae > Drosophila > Drosophila baimaii. Next base: position 81,402 of record JAEIIU010056577.1, read on the forward strand.
GAGAAGTATGGCTCCCTGAGAAGACTTGGACAAGAACTCATCTATATCCTTAGGCAGGGGATCCGCCTTGTCCTTAACCTGTATGCCTCCGATCTCAATAAGTCCTGGCACCAAAGGTCGAATGGGGCCTTCGCTGATCAAATGGCAGTTTACAAAAGCCATGGAAATATTCGTCCTCAGCTCGTTGAGAGTTGGCTGATCTTTTCCTGCTCCAAAGTTATCTATATACATGCTGGTCACCTTGGAATCTAGCATACTGGTTAAGAACCACATGAACAGGTGCTTGCCCAGGTTCTGAGCTCGCGCTGCCAGACTCATGGGATGCGTAGCCGCAGCCATGATGGGCACATAAGACAGCTCTGAAGGATTGCCAGTGAACCAATCGATTACTGCCATGGGCGCAGACATCCAGTCAACGATCACGGGAACCTTCAATTTGTGGGCAACTCCCAATTGGAAGTCGTTAATGAAGTATCCCAGAATCATGAGATCGAATTTGGTCTCGTAGATACGTTGGAACGCCGGGTCGGAGAGGAGGTCACCCTGGGACTCAATCATCACATTCATGCCGGTCAAGAGCCGATACATGGTGCTGAAAAGGGAGTTCTTCTGACCCGCCATGGTGGTCATTTGATCATCCAGTACGCGCTCTTGTTCCTCCGTCACCGGTACCACGATGAGGGTGATGTTCTCGTGCATCACTTTCGGCTGCATCATGGACACCACTGTTACATTGTGGCCAGCCTCGGCCAGAGTCTTGGCCACCGACATGTGGATGATCAGGTGCGAGGGACTGTGGCTGCTGAACAGTCCCAGGATATTGGCTCCTTGGGTGGACGATACCACCGCGAGTAGCAACATAAACGCGGAGCGAGTGGCCAACATAGTACCAACTTTTTTCTTGACTTCTCCGGCAAAAAACTAATAAGAGACTGGCGGGGCATGAGTTTTGGCTGGCTATTTATGGGAATTTCACCAATTACTAGTCATTCTCTTATCGACTCTCTTCGATTCCGAGCGATACTCTTATCTTCCTACTCTTTGACGTCTGACTCGACTCTTTATTATTAGTGGCTAGTAACAGAATTAAGGACACTGACCCATTTTAATCATTATTGCTTAACGTAGTGTAATTGAAAAACAATTTATTGCATTTCAGCTCATAATATTGTGTAAGAATTCTGTACTTATTTCACAAAATAAATTGTTTGTGCCATGATCCGGCAAGAGCATTCTAATATATGAAATATATGTATTTATTTATTTATGTATTTATATTCTTATTAAACAAAGAAGCAATTTAAGATATATCGCTACTACTTCTTGTAAAAAGAAAAATAATTGGAAGGCAGAGAGAGGGTTATTATCAAGTTCTGTAAGGTTTCAAAATTTTTACTTGTTGTAATTAAGAGTTCAGTCAACTCGAGGTCATCTTTAGTATCTTTACTTTTTTTTACTTTTAAAAATAATTTTAATATTATTAATATTATTATTACTATTATATTCATCACTCAAATACATGTCTTTGCTTTTTATTAACCCACTAACTACTGAGAGGCACTATTCGAGCACAAAAATTGCGATCATGTGGGTAGCCTAAGATATGATTACAAACGAAAACATTTTAGGAGAATAACGGTGATATTTCAAAAATTAAAAAAAAGTATAAAAACGTACATAAGTATTGAAGGCATAAGTATTTTATCAAACATATTAATAATTGTACTTTAAGAACTGAAAGAAATACAATTATACAATTATATGTTGACCCAAATTTTAAAAATGATTATATGCCATTTATCAAACACTAAAGAACACTCGACTGTAGCTGTTTTATTTGTGTTTTTTATTTGGTAGTACCTTTTACACACAAGTTATAATAATATGTATGCCTGCTCGAAATATAAAATACAAATTTAATGTTTCTTTGATTTCTTTGAATGGCTTTTCTTGCTCCTCAATTTCTTCCACACGAATTTCACAACCAGACGAACAATGGACAGTATCAGGACCAGGCTCAACAATAGCAGAACGTACAGATCGAGGTTGTACAGCTCAACAAAGGTCATGTGCACCGCAGGACTCTGCAGGTGGCGAGCTCCATGGTGCCGCAGAATGTACTCCGTCCAGTAGAGAACCGATTGTTTGGCGGTCATTGGTCGATCCCTGTAGAGCGAGGAGAATTTGCCAACAGCTTGAGAGTACTTCTCGTTTTCCAGGACTTCCTTGAGTGCCTCTCCAAGGCTCTCTTCCGTAATCGTCAGCAAATCAAGGGACAGGCCATAGCCAGCGTTTTGCATGATCTCAGCATTTCCAGGTTGATCACCGAAAACGGGCAGGGCCACCATGGGCACTCCATGGTACTGCGATTCAGTGATACCTCCCTTTCCGGCATGGGTGATGAAGAGTTTGGTGTTTGGATGGGCCAGGATGTCGTCTTGGGGTAGCCACTTCTTGTACAGTATGTTGGGGGCATTGCCAGGTGTGTTCTCCAGATCCTCCCACTTCCATATCACGTTCTGCTTTAAGCCAGAAAGGACTTTGAAGATGGTCTGAATGATTTCTGGTTTCACTGCCGTGCTCTTGATATTGGAACCGAGGGAGAGGAGAACCGCCCCTCGGGACGACTTGGCCAAGAACTCTTCAATATCCTGAGGCAAAGGATCCGCTTTATCCTTCACTTGAATGCCCCCGATCTCGACAAGGCCTGGCACCATTGGTCGAATGAGACCTTCACTGATCGAATGACAGTTAACAAAGGCCATGGATATGTTTTTTCTCAGCTCACTTATAGGCGGCAAATCCTTTTCTTCTCCAAAAATGTCGTTATAAATACGATTTAATTGGGAGTCTAATATCAGACCCATGTATCTGATAACCAATTGCTTGGCCAGGTTCTCAGCTCGCTTTAGTAAGCCCATGGGTGGCGTTCCAAATGTGGCTATATTGGGCACATAAGACAGCTCTGAAGGATTGCCCGTAAAATCATCGATTAGGGGAATGGGTCTGGACATCCAGTCAATGATCACAGGAACATTCAGCTTATTGGCAACTCCCAACTGAAAGTCATTGAGGAAGTAACCCATGATCATGAGATCGAACTTGGTCTCGTAGATACGCTGGAAGCTAGGGTTGGAGAGCAAGTCAGCCTGGGATTTTATCATCACATCCATTCCGTTAATGAGTCGGCTCACGGTGCTAATTATAGAGTTCTTCTGCCCCGCCATGGTGGTCATTTGTTCGTCCAGTATGCGCTCCTGTTCCTCAGTAACCGGAATCACTATCAGGTGGATATCCTTATGCACGACTTTAGGCTGCATCATGGCCACCACTGTCACATTGTGTCCAGCCTCGGCCAGAGTCTTGGCCACCGACATGTGGATGATCAGGTGCGATGGACTGTGGCTGCTGAAGAGCCCCAGGATATTGGCTCCCTGGGTGGAAGCTACCACTGCAAATAGCAACAGGAATACTGAGCGATCCGCCAACATTTTCTTGCTTGTTTGCACAACTTCTTCGTCCAAAAACGAATATAAAACTGATGAAAAAATATGTCACTGGGTTTCTACACTAGTTGCTGGTTATCCGACTCTCAGCGATACCCTTATCGCAGTGCTAAAGCTCCGACTAGACTCTTTATCATTGGGTAGTAACAGTATTGGAAGCAGAAACCTCTTTGAATCGTTATTTAAATGATCGCTTAAAGAACGTTTTATAATTTCAAAGAGCAAAAGCAAATATTTTGGCAATAAAAAAAGCAACAAATGCTCTTTGTAAATAAATAAAAGTAAAAGTATATAATTGATTTTTGCGCTAGATTATGTATATGTACTCGTAACTATATGAAATTGTAAATTAACAACATTTTATAAGAAGTAGCTAATATTTGCTTCAGTCGTTTTTTATAAATTATGTTCCACAAAAGCCAATCAATTAGATAAAATTTAAAAGTTTGAATCGGTAGTTTTGGCAACAGATATCTTAACAACTTCGACAAGAAAATATTACTGTTGTTAATTTTGTATAATTTTATTGAAGCTTACTAAGCAATTGTTTAATAAATACTTTTTCGACATTTACAATACAGTTTATTTATAGTTTCTTCTGTTTTTTATAGCTCTTCTTCTGGCCCCCTAGTTTGTTCCAGACGAATTTCACAAGCAGCCTTAATAGGAATATACTTAAAGACAGGATCGTTAAAAGTATAACATAGAGGTCCAGGTTGTATAGCTGAACAAAGGTCATGTGCACTGCGGGACTCTGCAGGTGAGGAGCTCCATGATGCCGTAGGATGTACTCCGTCCAATAGATAACAGATTGTTTGGCAGTCATTGGTCGATCCCTGTAGAGCGAGGAGAATTTGCCAACAGCGTGAGAGTACTTCTCGTTTTGAATAACTTCATTAAGGGCCTCTCCCAGACTATCCTCTGTAATCGTCAGCAAATCGAGGGACAGTCCATAGCCAGCTTTTTGCATGATTTCTGCGTTTCCAGGTTGATCCCCAAAAACGGGCAAAGCCACCATGGGTACTCCATGGTACTGGGCCTCGGTGATTCCTCCCCTTCCAGCATGTGTGATAAAGAGTTTGGTGTTTGGGTGTGCCAGGATGTCGTCTTGGGGCAGCCACTTTTTATAGAGAATGTTGGGGGCATTGCCAGGAGTGTTCTCCAGATCTTCCCACTTCCAGATTACGTTCTGTTTCAAGCCAGACAGCACTTTGAAGATGGTCTGAACGATTTCTGGTTTGACTGCCGAGCTCTTGATATTGGAACCGAGTGAGAGAAGGATGGCTCCCTGCGAAGACTTCGACAAAAACTTCTCAAACTCCTGGGGCAAGGGATCCGCTTTATCCTTTATGTGTATGCCTCCGATTTCGACCAGTCCTGGGACCATGGGTCGAATGGGGCCTTCGCTGATCAAATGACAGTTTACAAATGCCATGGAGATATTCTTCCTCAGCTCATTTAGAGTTGGTTGATCCTTTTCGTTAGCAAAGTTATCCCTATATATGCGGGTCACCTTCGCATTCATTTGGCTAGCAATGTAACGCATAAACAGGTGCTTGAAGAGGTTTGCAGCTCGAGCTCGTAAACTCATGGGATGCGTAGCCGCAGATATGATAGGCACATACGATAACTCTGAAGGATTGCCCGTAAATCTATTGATTGCGGACATGGGCGCAGCCAACCAATCAACGATCACGGGAACCTTTAGTTTATTTGCGACTCCCAAGTGGAAGTCGTTGTTGAAGTATCCCAGAATCATGAGATCGAATTTGGTCTCGTAGATGCGATGGAATCTCGGGTCAGAGAGCAGGTCACCCTGGGACTGAATCATCACATCCAAGCCGTTCAACAGGCGATGCATAGTGCTAAAAATAGAATTCTTTTGCCCAGCCATGGCTGCCATTTGTTCGTTCACTACACGCTCCTGTTCGTCAGTAACCGGTATCACGATGAGGGTGATGTTCTTGTGCATCACTTGAGGCTGCATCATGGCCACCACTGTGACATTGTGCCCAGCCTCGGCCAGAGTCTTGGCCACTGACATGTGGATGATCAGATGCGATTGACTGTGGCTGCTGAAGAGACCCAGGATATTGGCTCCCTGGGTGGAAGCTACTACCGCGAGTAGCAAGAGATACACCGAGCGAACTGAACACATTTTATGAACCTTTTGCATTACTTCTCCGGCTGAGAACGAATAAGGGACTGGCTGGAAACTGGAATGGGTCTGGCTGTTTATGAGAATTTCGCCAGTCGAAGTAATTTGCGTTTTGACTCTCTTTGATTCCCAGTGATACTCTTATCTGCCTTCTCTTAAAGGTCGGATTCTCGTTCTTCTATTATTTCAATTGACAATACCTATCTAATAATGACGTATCCCATTGAATATTTTCCTTCAGAAAGTATTATTTAATGTTTATTTATTTTATTTAATTCTTTAATGGAATCACTTGACGAAAAACATTTTTGTTGTGTACCAATGAAAGTATTGCCTAGAAAATGAGAAATGCTAGTATGTATACTGATACCTACACATAAGTAAACACATAGCATGGCAGTGTGCGAAAACAAACCGCGCTTCTTATTAATTACTATTATTATTACTATTACTAGTATTGCTATGAATAGTTGATGACAGTTTGAGTGAAATAATAAAGGGGTCTTTGCAGTTTATATTCTCATGATATAGTTAGTTGGGATCTCGTTTGTCTTTATTTTCAATTAGCTACGAACATAATTAATTACACACATTATTAAATTCGACACCGAGAAACTTTACTTAATTTGCTAAATTTTATTAAAGTTCCCTTTCCCGTTACTGTAAAGATGTCTAATAAATATTCCATATACATATATTTCCAACCAGTTTATTTATTGTTTCTTGAGTTTCTTATAGCTATTCTTCTGGACCCTAAGTTTGTTCCAGACGAATTTAACAAGCAGTCTTAATAGGAACAATATTACAGCCAGTATCGTTAAGAGTATAACATAGAGGTCTAGGTTGTATAGCTGAACAAAGGTCATGTGCACCGCAGGACTCTGCAGGTGGGGAGCTCCATGGTGCCGCAGAATATACTCCGTCCAGTACAGAACGGATTGCTTGGAGGTCATTGGTCGATCCCTGTAGAGCGAGGAGAATTTGCCAACTGCTTCAGAGTACTTGTCGTTTTCCAGGACTTCCTTGAGTGCCCCTCCAAGACTCTCCGCTGTAATCGACAGAAGGTCGAGGGACAGACCGTAACCTGCGTTTTGCATGATCTCAGCGTTTCCAGGTTGATCCCCGAAAATCGGCAGGGCCACCATTGGTACTCCATGGTACTGGGACTCTGTGATGCCTCCCTTTCCGGCATGGGTAATGAAGAGTTTGATGTTTGGATGGGCAAGGATGTCGTCTTGGGGTAGCCACTTTTTGTAGAGAATGTTGGGGGCATTGCCAGGTGTGTTCTCCAAATCCTCCCACTTCCAGATAACGTTCTGCTTTAAGCCAGACAGCACCTTGAAGATGGTCTGAACGATTTCTGGTTTGACTGCCGAGCTCTTGATATTGGAGCCGAGAGAGAGGAGAACGGCTCCCTGGGTCGACTTGGCCAAGAACTGATCAATATCCTGGGGCAAGGGATCCGCTTTATCCTTAATTTGTATGCCTCCGATTTGGACCAGTCCTGGGACCATGGGGCGAATGGGTCCTTCGCTTATCAAATGACAGTTTACAAATGCCATGGAGATATTCTTCCTTAGCTCACTTAAAGTGGGCTGATTTTTTTCTTTTCCGAAATGTTCTCCATATATGCGGACCACCTTCGAATCCATTCGGTTAGCCATGTAACTCATAAGTAGCTTCTTTACGAAGTTTCCAGCTCGCGCTCCTAAACTCATGGGATGCGTAGCCACTGACATGATGGGCACATACGAAATCTCTGAGGGATTGCCCGTAAAATCATCGATTACGGACATTGGTGCAGCCGTCCAGTCAACGATTACGGGAACCTTCAGTTTATTGGCAACTCCCAAATGGAAGTCGTTGATGAAGTATCCCAGAATCATAAGATCGAATTCGGTCTCGTAGATACGATGGAATCTCGGGTCGGAAAGCAGGTCACCCTGGGACTCGATCAACACATCCATTCCGTTTAACATGCGGCTCATCGTGCTGTAAAGGGAATTTTTCTGTCCGGCCATGGCTGCCATTTGTTCATTTATAACACGCTCCTGTTCCTCCGTCACAGGTACCACGATGAGGTTGATGTCCTTATGAACGACTTTAGGCTGCATCATGGCCACCACTGTCACATTGTGTCCAGCTTCGGCCAGAGTCTTGGCCACTGACATGTGGATGATCAGATGCGATTGACTGTGGCTGCTGAAGAGCCCCAGGATATTGGCTCCCTGGGTGGAAGCTATTACCGCGAGTAGCAACAGAAACACCGAGCGAACCGAAAACATTTTATTAACTTTTTGCGTGACTTCTCCAGCTGAATACGAATGAGAGACTGGCGGGAAACGTGAATGGGTCTTGCTATTTATGGGATTTTTGCCATTCGAAGTCATTTGTGTTTAACTCTCTTCGATTCCTAGCGATACTCTTATCTGTCTGCTCTTTAGAGTCGAACTCTCCTCTTTATTTTATTATTTCAATTGGATGGATCTTCTTATAGTATATTCTTCTTATTAATTAATATAAATATATTTCACTTGAATCTTTTTTGTTGCGTATGAACTATGGCATTATTTCACAAGCGCGATTATTTTTGCAATGAACCAATGAAAGCATTACCTACAAAATGAGAAATGTTTGCATACAGATACCACATACTTGTAGGTATGTGTTTGCATAGCATGGCAAAATGAGAAAATAACTGCGCTTATTATTAAGGGGGGGGAATGGGTTTCAGAGTAAAAAAAAACACCTTTTTTGTGATTTTTTATCTCAAATACCGATTGAGAAATTTTATTCAAACCTTTTATACA
>JAEIIU010056578.1:0-18876 GCA_018874675.1 Drosophila baimaii
GAACGATATGGGAAAATTGGCATATTTTCGGTATTTTTCAAGATATTTGGATGAAACTTAATTTGTGCTTAATTTATGTAAATACAGCTACACCCCAGAAATTTCATTTCGGAAAATCACAAAAAAATTAAAAAAAAAAATTTATCAAATTTTTCAAAAATTCAAAAATTAAAAATTTATTTTTTTGTTTTGTTTTGTTGAAACTTAGTATGCAGATGTCCTTACTTAGTACATTCGCTATCTAATATCGGACTAATATTTCACATAGCTGCCTTAGGAAAGATCGGTCTAAATTCATATTTTACATATAAATTTTACATTTTGCATACATTTTACATTATACATGTTATATTTTATAAAAATCAGTTATAATAAGTAACAAATTATCTGGAAGGGTATATAAACTTCGGCTCTGCCCGAAGTTAGCTTTTCTTACTTGTTATATATGTATCTGCCGTAGGAACGACCAGATAAAAACGCAGTGTCTTAAGGAGAACTGACTTTCATGGTCGTTTTTTAAGATGGATGGATGGATTTTATTTGATTATTTTCTATTTCATTATTTCTATTTTCATTATTATCGGTTATCTTATTTTATTTCTTAGCTTTAAGGGTTGGTATAGAACTCTTAATTTTAAGAATAAATGTGTATGCTATGTACCGGAGAATATATTGAACAAGAAATTTGTATATTGTGCCAACGTGCGGTGGGTGCCAAACCCCTTTCGTTTCACTGTGCGCGAGGGATGCAAGGCTAAACAAGGCTCAAAGCAAAAAATCTGATGGCCAGGCAGCCGTGCCACGTTTTCGCGTTTGTTGTGCAGCTGCTGGGTGAAAATGTTGCACAGCATGCATAAATAATAAACGGCAGGCAGCGCGCTCGCTCTCGCTCTCGCACTCGCACACACTGCGCACACCAGCACACATTATGCACATTTTGCCGTTTTGCAAACCCGCCCAACTGAGGCGTGATGAGCGGGAGGAGGACGGGAGGTGCGATGGAGGGAGATGCACGAGCCAGGCAGCTTCTAAATTTATTTTATTAAGTCAAGCACACAGACAGCTCACAGTGTGCAGCTTCCGGCCCCGCGATCCTGCCGCGCCTGGCCAACGGTATGAATAAAATAATTTACGGTAACTGCTGACGCTCATCAGGACACCAGGACGAGGATGTTGGCGGCGTGTTGACAAAACCCGGCACAGGATCATCATCATCAGCACAGGCCGCTTACAATTTACACTTGGCAAAATGGATCAATTTAATGGCATTTAAAATTACGAGTATATATACATTTTGTATTATATTCTTGATCTTATCTTAAGTCTGTAAGAACGATTTATAAAGTAGAAAAACGTTTAACCAACCCGATTCGTTTCGTTAATGAATAAGAGTTAATGTGATAATATAGCTTCCTATGAGTAGCGCTTTATTAAATTGGGTCCAGAATAATAGAACAAATTGTTGCTGGTTCTCGAAAATTCCCAAGTACGAATTCGGCGACCAACCGCGCTAAATTTTATGATCGACAAGAGAATTCTTTGGTAGAATTCCGAAACATATATATATGTATATGTATACATATACTAATGTCCAGCTGCTTGTTTTTGGACAAGATCTTGCATATAATATTAAATATAGTTTATTAAATGGAGATGCAAAATATAGAATAATACTATAGTACTAGTACTAGTATTTATAGAAAATGCAAAAATTCATCATTTAGTTTGTTTGCATGTTTAGAAACTCCAAGCCCAGTTTAATCCCTTTCTACTTTTATTAAGTCCACATTTTTCTTCAGTGAGTCGAAGCGAAAAAAAGATTGTAGCATACTTTTTTGCGTTGGGCTTTTGTGTGCAGCTGCTCCCTATTTTTTGCATGCGAAATTAATGCACATTTCCCAGCGTGTGCGGGTGAGAGAGTAAGTGTGAGGCTGTTGCTTGCTAAATATAGTTATAATTATGCGCACATATTTTTAATTAAGTTTCGCTGCTTGGTGTTTTCCTATTTTTTTTTTGGTTTCGGCTTAGCTAAATATTATGCATACGCCCTGTTAAATTGCATTAATATGATCCTCTGTCAGTTTTCTTTTCGCGGTTTCTCCTCCTTCCGCTTGTCTTTGTGTTTGTCAAAATTACATATGTTAAACACTCGTTCGCTTTAATTTTATGCAATGCAAATTTGCCCCTTTTGTTGTCGAGACTGGCGGAAAATGCTCGAGAACTGGGTTGAGCACAGACGCACATTGTTGTCGCTATTTAAGTTGGAATGAAATGTTCCTACTTTGGCACAGCATCAGCTTAAGAAATCTGGGTCTTCACTAAGCTTGCAGTAACAAGACGTAGATCAAATGAATTGCCTGTGTCTAATTACAGTTGCTACGGTAGCTCTGCTTGTTTGATAGTTATTTCTAGTTATAAGACTGAGGGACTTTAATTTTGTGAATTTTCAAGCTATTTAGCTATCACCAGCAAGTGTGTATTAAGGTTATCCTAACTTTATCAATACATTGTAGAAATAAACCTTAATTCATTATATATTTATCTGTATAAATTAAAAATATAAAATATTCATATTTTTCTTGTAGAAACGTTGGTTGGTTTCGTGATCTTTTTTCTCTTAAAAAAAGAAGCAATATCTTGAGACAAAATTTGTTCTGCATATTATAAGCGCTTTTTAGTTATGTATGCATATATTGATCTATGCAGGTATGGTATTTTCTTGATATATCAACAAAAATATTGCACTCAATACGATATCGAAAAGTTTGATGTATCGCATTTAACTTTAAGATACCAATATTTTCGTTAATGTCTGTGATAATATGTGTTAATATATGAATATTTAATTTATTTTACGTGTCTTATTTCCGAGTGTATTAGAACATCGTTTAAACTAAATTTTATATTCGTTTTTGGCACAGGCCATATATATTGTTATTTTCGTCAATTGCTGATGCAGAATGTATTTATCGACATTTTTTGCCATCCCTACTAAAAGGACTAGTATTATATTGCTTATTGTATTAGCACCATCTAATCAAATACGTTCATCCAATAATACCTAGTTGATGTAAGCCTTGGTGGAATTGCCTTCACTGATTCAAAATAAATTAGACTTTGTAATGTATAATTATGAATCATAATTTATGATATTCATGCTATAAAAAACCTTAAGATAAAAGTAGTTTTAAATAAAATATCATTCAATAAGTAGTACTGATATTTTTCTCATACATTTCCCATGGCTGCAGCGGTTTATGAATGTTGATAAATATTTACAATTTTAATAAAACTTTAGTTGGCTACTGTCGGACCTTTTTTCACTCTTCTAGCTGCTTTGGCTGGTGTCGAGAAGCTCAAAACACTATTTTGTTTTCAAGGCAAAAGTTTTGTTATGGAAATGCGGCAAGTTCTTGCTACTTGCACATATTTTTCTTCTTTCCATGTCGCTCTCCCGTTTTTTTTTTGCTTTGGTGTGAAACTTTTAAATATGATTTTATTATTGCTGCTGCAAGTTGTGAGGTTTTTATTTGGTCAGCTCGCAACTGATTTGGCAAAGTTGTTGCCAAGGGATTTTTAAATAAAGCAAGCTACTGTTTCTGCCAAGAAAAAGTTTCAAAGGACCATGGACACGACCGAATCGTTTAAGCGTCCTTAAATCAAGTCATAGCGTTGTCTGAGGTCTATATCCTTGTGGGGTATTATTATTTTGGTAAGAACTTTGTAAAGCTTTAAAGCAGATTTTTCCGTCATATTTCTAGATTAGCATTAAAATTCAACAGTTTCTATATTGTTAACTCGCACAATTAATTAATCTTAAACTTGAAACTTTAGCAATTCTCTTTAAAATTTTATACGATGAAGTTTAATATCCTGAAGACACTAGCTGTAAGGGCAACAAAGCTGCGGCCTGCTGAATTTGGCTTCCCTTTGAGTTTTTCCTTTTTTTTTCGGGAAGATTTTCTACTTAAATGCATTTGGCGTTCGTCGGTCTGGAGTGGTCCAGCTGCCTGTCTCCCCCTCCATTCCCCATCTATGTCTGGCTTCTGAAAAACTTTCACCGTTGACTTTAGTTCGCGAGGGTCCTTTAGTTAAATTATTATAATGATTTACGCTGAAGTAGCTTTTTTGTCCTAATGAGCGGAGGTTGGGATAGTTTGTGTCTGTCCAAAAATACTTACAATTGTTTACTAAATTAATTTCTTTAAGTTCAAATGAATTCATTAAGAAGTCTTAATATACCCTCTTTAAATGCAGTTCTTTCGCACTTTATTCAGACACGCATAACATGACATTTTAATGTAATTTAAATATTTTAACTTTAAGACGTTTCTTGATTGCATAATTGCTTATTAATAAATAGCAGCTTAGGCATACATTTTTGGGAAAAATGCAAAATGCCGCTTCAGTTGTCTACAAGTAAGTCCCATAAGTTTTTTTTGGCAACTTTCAGCTACATTTTGTTAAAATCCTAGAACTCTTGAGGAAAACCAAACTAAGATTTGCATACAGATTCTACTATCTGCTCATGACACCTTCTCAAGAGACACCAAAGGCATTCTATACTCATTTATGGGCTATTGGGGTTGCAGAAACCCTTTTCTTATTTAAAACGTGCCCTTAGCGCTTTTGTATGTGCTCTCCACACCAGAGATTCTCCAAAATGTGACTTTCACTGGCACCTTTGTCCAATAAACTTACAATACTTGGTGGTCAGGCCGACCCTTGGCAAATACGTCTTCATCACTCCGCACGCCCATTCAACGTTTCAATTTTCGAGGGCCAAGATTGGCCCACTTCAGCGCTGCCTCATGTTTGCTCCAAGACAGTTTACAACGATGTGTTGGCCACATTTCACTCTCGGCTAGTGTGAAGTGCCATACAGCTTCATACCCCGAGTGATGCTATGTTTTATGAAAGGTGACATGTGGCAACTACAGTCGTGGTCTTGCCACAGGCCCGGTCGACCGACCTGGATCTACTGTGGGCCCATTGCAGTGTCACTTCCACTGTTGCTGGGTAGCCTGGCGATGGCAGGGCTCAGTTTGTGTGCGTGTCCTTGTGGTTTCTTCTGCAACATGCTGGGAATTATTATAAACTCAAGTGGTATTCAAGTGTGTCGACCGATGGCCAAATGGAAATGTATCGTTCAACTTGAACTAATTAAATTAATTAAATTGGGACTAGATTGTTTATAAATAAAGCTTTTGCTGATATATGAAATGGGGCCGAACCAATGCTAAAATACTTACGTTATGTTACATATCTTGAGCTTATTACTATCATTACTTAACTGCTGATAGACCTACTTATTATATATCGCTATTGTCTTTGTTAAGATTTTAATTACACAATACTATTCGCTTATATTTCTGTATATCTAATTATGTATGTAATTTGCTAGCTCTTAACTTAAATATCCCGAGAGTGAGATCACAACAGCATCTCCACTTCCGTTTCGCAAAACTTTGGCGCCAGTGAAAATTGGCGTTATTTTACTTCAGTTTTAGATCCGCTCCAGTTCAAATCTCAGCTCACTAATTTATGCAGCGCCGGGAATGGCAGTTCACTTAATTTTCAGTGCAATTTTTCCTGGCCAAGTCGCAAGGACCTAGGACCTAGGACCTAGGACCGAGGACCAAGTAGCAAGAGTATCGCAATCTGGAGCGGCAGAAAGGCGCCGACAAAGTGACAAACAACTAAGAGAAAATCGCGTGCGTGACGCGTGGCAGGAGCATAAAGTTTGTGACACGTTTCCCCAGTTGCATTTTGTTTTTATTTTCGCCGAGTAGCGCGAGTCCTGGTGCTAAGGAGCAGAAGGGTTCGCAGCGAATGGCGATGGTGACACTTTACAGCCGCGTTGCATACTTTCGGGCGTTATGCAAGTCACGTTAATTCCGCCAGCCAACTGTGAAGGCAAACAACAACAACAACAGGAACAGGAGCAGACCAAAAACCATAATAACAGCAACAACGCGGGCCTGCGAAGTTTTGCCACTTTCAAAGGGTCTTAAAAGGTGGACGAGGCAAATCAAAATGTTCAGCATACAACGCGAATTACTTATGTATGTTTGGTTCCTGTTTGGGCCAGCTACTTTAGTTGGTGGAACCCACAAATTATGGCCACCACCCCTTTTGGCGCCTCGGTCGGGGAGGCACTCATTAGGCGTGTTTATATAATATAAATTAGCTTAATTTGAAAACATTTTTTGATGCCAAAACTTTGCCTGTCTTTTCGGCAGGCAACTTCTGTCTCGGCTAATTTATATGCCCGTTGGACACTCTCGCCTTGGCCAAAAAGTTGCCGCCAACTTCCTCGCCTCCTGTTGCGGGTTAATAAGACGACGACCAACAAATTGCCAACATTACTCTCTCCCGCCCAAGGGGGCGGCGGGCCAAGGGGGCGGGCCAGTTGGCGGTCGGCGGCGGTTGGTTGCAAATAGACATTTGAGTGTTGTACTTGGCTTCGCCCGCAAGCAGGCCGTCTTGCCTTCTTGTTGACTCTTTCGGGATGGGCTGATTCAGTCTTTGCAAGTGTCAAAAGCGCAGGCAATTAATTTGGCCTAATTAGACTCTTGGCTGGCTGCTTGCCCGCTTGACTGGCTCTCCCCGTTCCTCAATTCCCTCCTCGAATCCCAGAGGCCATTGCTGCTGCAGTTCTTGTGCCTTTTCACTCAGACGACGGGACAAAGGATTCTCAGCCTGTTGAGCGATTTACGGCTCAGCGGAAAAGAATTATTAGAGGTAGGTTGACGATGGCGCGGTCAGAAGCGAAAAGTTTTACGGCATACTTATAAGTCAAGGGGTAACACCACTGAGAGTTCGGAATAAATGTATAAAGTGATACAGTCTTAAAAGACCTGCGAATACCATAATGCAATTGGGGTAAGTACCTAGGAAACACTAATTTAAATATGCATGGAAGTGCTTTTAAGTTTCTTAACTATAAATACAACTACGCACAACATACAAACTTTATTAATTGTATCAAAGTATAGATGGATGCGATCTTTAGCATGCCCTCTATTATCCCAATATATTGCGATACCCTTCAGAGTTTAAGTTTAAGGGCATATTCTCTTTACATTGACGGTCTGTATCCCCGGAGATAACAGTGTTGGAGTTTTCTTTTCGGCATAAAACTTTAAACAGAAAAAAGAATTTCATTACAAAATTATATTTGAGAAGTTTAATATCTTCGAGGCGAAAATCTGAAATTTAGTGTGCGAGTGTTATTTAAGATACAATTGCGAAAAAAATAATAGCACCGCAGAATCTGTTTTGGTTCGCGATTAAACAAAAATATAATGTTACACTTGGAATTTAAAATAAATTTGATTTGTATTTTATTGTTTACTATTCCTTCCTAACTAAAACAGAGTTTTTGCTGCCTAAATTCCTGGCTAAATATATATACAGTAGAGTCCGGTTATAGCGACTTTCAAGCGACCGTCGTTATACCCGGAAGACGCACTAACCGAAAGAAGCAAAAAAATTTGTTTTGTTTATTTTATGGTTGCCATGCTCATAATAGGTTTTTAAAACAAAACAAATTATTAAATTTTTTATGGGGACCAACGAAGCCGTCGTAATAACCGGACGGACGCTATAAGCGGAGTCGTTATAACCGGATTCTACTGTATTTCTTTACTTTAAATTAAAAATGCTCTAAAAAGACGAAACAAAATAGAACATAGCACCACTTCATCATTATTTCATAAACTTTTTATGTTTCTATGAATTGCTTGAAAAAAGGGCATGAATTATAGATTTAATTATAGTTTCATTATTTTTGATGCTAAAAAATAATATAAAACATTATACTATTGGGTCGTGAAATGCAGTGATCTCAGAAAAATCGCTATATTATACAAAACATAAATTCGGACGGAAAATCAGACAGAAAAGCTGCTAGATTGATGAGATATTCTAGTAAAATGATTTTTTTTTGTTGGAAAAGGATCTTAATCATACGTCAGACGTCTAGAAAAAACAGTATTCGAAGCTAAATTCCCTACAAAACCTATTAAGCATAGAGTTCCATGTGCAATGATATTAACGTGCTTTTTCTACTTTGGAAAGAACATACAGAGTCATGGACTTAAATTTTCCCTTCTTTAATGTTAACAAAGGAAGTACAACTACATTTTGAATGACACAGAGCTAATTTTAATAGTTCCATATCGTCAACTGATGAATTGGTTACTAATTGGTCATTTATGAATTTTTAAATCCATTTTCGAAAAGCCGTGCTATTATTTTGTTCGTCAATATTGATCATTTGTAGATAAGTTCCTTAAATAACTTAAGAACTTCAAATGTCACTATAATTTTTGTCACACTCCGCATGACTTACTATCCTGCAACTGAAAAACGCAGTAGTTCGGACTAAAATTAAGTCAAATTTTATAGTAATTGGTACACTTTTCTCTACCCGTATAATTATTGAATATCATATATATTTTTGTGCATTTGTGCTAAATAAATTAAAATACCTTCTCCTGTAAAATATGATTTATTGGAATTTTGATTTTGCAGAAATGCGTTAATACCACATGCTTCTGAGAAGAGATAATTAATATTAACAACTTCAGGAATTGAAACGCTGGCCAAAGCTAACCGAATATTATAGATTTGTTAATTCGGATATGGGAATATTAACTCATAAACTTTTTCTGTTGAACCACAAAACCAAATCTAGGTGCTTAGTTTAATATACTACGTGACTAAGAACAAAAGGCCGCAAGTGATCATCACAACCTATACATTATTTCGCAAAAGCAGCTCTTCTATTACAATTTATTTACATTCGCCGTACTTTATATTTTTTCCTGTACTCCTTGGCACTTGAGCCAGTGTATATGGAAAAAATAACTATTTGAAATCATCCATAAAATGTTCCTTACTTTCCCAGATGTTTGTCAAAGTTTCTAGCATCTGCCGACTGCTTTCTGGCATGTCAGATGCACTTAACCGCCTCGGAGTGGCTATCCATACCAAGATGTACCCCACCCACATGCGAAAAACTTTAGCTGAAACAGTTTCAAATGCCTCTGGGCCAGGCCATAATTTGCTTAACCACTTTTGCCAATGGTTGGTGTACCCGTTGCCCAGTTTTCTCCTTGCGCCCGATCTATCTCTTGGCTCTCGGTTGGCTGTGGGCCAATTTCTTTGGCGCCGTTCGACACCGACCGCTTATATAATAATTTTCCAGCATAATTTATGGGCGGCAAAAGTTTTCTGTGGCTGCCCAGTCGAACAATTGCCACTATAATGTTGTGGGTCTTCTTGCATTTTACATTTTATTCGAGCCAAAAAATGTTTGCTGCTCCGCTCCGTCCAGGCGTGAACTATGCGGTCCGGCCATCCTTCCGCCGCATCCTTTCATGGCCCTGTTGCCATAAATTCACTCTGCTCTGCTTATCGAAGGGGGGGACATGGACATGGGAAACAGGGCCCGATCGAACGAGCTGAATGGCATAACAAACGTCAAAATTGATTTCAAATTGCATTCTTCGTTTGGTATTTCCCTAAATAGTGTGCTGGAGGGGAGGAAAAGTTGCACTATAGATTTAAATTTTTGAAAATTTGTAGGGTGTAAAATGCAGAAAATCATGTCCTGGCAGCAAGGTTCAAGCAGATTGGGGGACTCGTTGAGTGAGATTGCGGCCGTAACTCAAAAGAGAACACTGCTAATAGTTTAATTAAAGTAAAAATCTGTAATATTCTTTAATAAAGCCACAATTGCCTGAATCAAGCGAACATGAATGCCATGCCGCTTGATTAAATAAAAGTCAGTCTTTCTGCCGTGTCTCGCAAATGGTTCATTAACTGGTTATAACTGTCTTTTCAGGTGCAATATACAGCGGCTGGGATTTATGTGAATTATCTGTCCGGCGTGTCGTATAAATTGCTTAAGCACTTGCACATCTGACCGATACGAATGTATATATTTTTCACCCCATAATTACGGCAGATAAGCGGTGTTTATTGGTTTTGAAATCGCAGACATGGCACTCCCCCTTATCATTCAAGAGCAGCCGCGGAAGGAGCCTTCGCTATTGCGAAATATTCGGGGCTACGACAATTTGCTCCAAACAAGCGAAGATAAAAAGTGATCATTGCGCGGTGGCAGTGTGACTCACAAAGATACAGATACAACGGGCAGCTGCAGATACTTGAAAAAGCTAAAACGTGTCATGTGAGCAATCAAAACAGAACTCCACAGAGAGAGAGCGACAAAGAGAGTGAGAGAGAGCGGTGGGTACACGGAGAAAAATAAGATTATCTAGAATCTGTTGATGCAAAATTAATATATACAGCTTAGAGTTATTTCTAAGCTGAAAAAGTAGCTAGGTTGTTTTCTAGAAATTTAAATGAAATTAAAAAATATATATGTATATAGAATTTCTCTCTGTGCTGCTTGGGAGAGCATGGGAGAGGGAAAGCTCCGCAATCAACAGGTAAGGTCTGAGCGCGCCTTTGAGCCGAGCTTCTCGCTCTGAGCCAACTTTTGTTGTTTTCTCCCACTCGCCTAGGTGTGCATGTGTGTGTGCGTGTGCGCTTAGCGTGTTTTTTGTTGCTGGGCGCGGCTGCGGCGGCAGCAGTTCGACGTGAACCCGCGAGCGGCCAACACGTATCCGGCGCGTTGTGCAGCGGAACAGCAACAACAATAACAACAACAACAACAACGTAACGATAATAGGCAGCACAGCGCAACTGAAGTGTGAATTCGAATTGAGGTTATGTAAGGCCAAATAGCCAAACGCGAAAACAAAACGCATAAGCAGCTGGCTGCACTGGTCAGGTCACACGCTCTCGTCCAGCCCCCAAACAGTAATAGCCCCCGGGCACGCGCCTCAGTCGGAAGAGGGAAGAGGAAAGGGGCAGGGAACAGGAACATTCCAAATGGAGGAGGCCAAGACGCAGGCGCAGGCGCAGAGCCATCCGCTGGAGGAGGTGGCCCTCAACGAGAGCGACGAGGACAGGCAGGCGGCCAGGCCAAGGAATTGGGTTAAGTTCGACGACGAGGCGGACGGCGGTGAAAAAAACAATAACAGCGATGCCACACAGCAACCGCAGCAGCAGCAGCAGCAGCAACAACAAAACAAGTTAACTCTGCCGCCGCCGCCGTCGGTGGTGAGCAGCAACAACAACAGGAGGGCGCGCTCGCGCAGTCCCAACGATCCGTCGCCAACAACAACCACACCTGTCCAGGTCAGTAGCTCTCCCGCTATCTCTCAATGGGCCCGCTCTCCCTCTCCATCTCTGGCTCTCTCCCCTTTGCGACGCAGCGGAACGCATTCCAATGCACGCCAGGCCCTCGGTCGCCCTCTCGCTCACACACCAGTTTGCGGTACAGGCAGCCCTCGGATATGAGAAACTCCTTAACTTTCCAAGATTACTAAGTAATATTACTCCCAAAGATATTGTGTAACCATAGTTCTTCTTTAGTATCAATATCTGCGTTCTATTTTGGATACTATCCGTTTAATGCTAGAACTAGTGTGGATTCTACAGTCAACACTCTCATTGCGATCATCATAACCAATAAGATATCCCACTCCATACATTTTCTATAAGAATTCCCTTTCTCAAGTCTTAGCTGTACCTTGGCTTTGAGTGGAGTTGTTATGTGAAGTGGTTTTGGTTTTTTAGCTTTCTTCTGCTTGATTTTTAGGACGTTGCACGCATGACAAACGAAGTCGGGTCCCAGCTGAGAGTTGGAGTTGAAACGGGGCCCATCCGGTGATAAACTCTGACTCAACCTACCTCTACTTGACTTGTTTTTAGACGCCGACACGTCACAAAAATTCCATTTAAAAGTGTGTATTTTTTTGTTTTAGCAAAATTCTGGAACCTTGGCTTATAATTCTCAGCTTCATTTGAGCTGAGAATGTCAATCATGATTTCGATTAGTTAACTTTCCTTTAGAAGTTCCCTTGAAATGTTTTCCCTATTGTTTACATCACTGCTCACACCAGACTGTTAGAATAATAAGAAAATGTAAACAAAATATGCATTTCGCTGAGTGCTATCAGCTTGTACTCTTCCATAAATATTTGTTATTCCTATTTTTTTATCTCATATTTGCTTACCAATACCAACTGAGAACTTAAGGTTAAGTTTTTAGCTTTGAAACTATTATCCAGTGAATGATATTTATATATTCAATTTGAATAAAAGAATAAGTAACCAGTTAGAAATTTATATAGGATTAACTGCAATATAATTAAATAGGAAGAATTTTATGGAAAAGGAACTACCTCTTAGAGTCTTATTAGCCAAAAGTATGCGTCAGTATTTACTGTTTACCTTACTTATCAGTATAGTAGTTAATAAATGACATTATCGGGCTCTTAAATATATAAATATAAAACTACCGAAATTTATCTCTGTTATATTTGCTATAACAAAGATAACACAGCTTGGAGTCTGGTTGGGATACCCGAAAAGATGTGCAATGCTGCCATAAAAAATTAATTCCTAACTCTACTTAGAGATAATTAAAATTGAATAACCGCGCCTGAAACTATTTAACGATTCAATACGTGAGAATTGTTTGGAGCTCAATGGCAAAACAAATAAATTTGATCGCTTTCGGTGGTTCAGAGTGAACTGCCTTGGCGAGTCTATCTTTGGGATGGGGTTTTTTGTCGACGGAGAACGTGCCGTGCCGCACATTGTATGTAGTAAGATTCGCAGTCATAAGTTTACTTATGGATACAGATACGATTTTAACGTCTTGGCTCCCCTCTGAAAGCTTAAAGACAAAAACAAAAAATCAATAAAATTGATTTTCCTCGCGCATTTCCATAATTTTCCGGCACTGACCCTTCGCCCATGGCCGCCTTGAGGCCAAGTCCAATGCATTATTTACCCATTATTGTGGCCTCTTCACAGCGCCTGGCCGTCTCCTCGACCACAGCTGCGACACCGGGCGAAGTCCAGGCACCATCCCCGGATGTGGCGCCCGCTGTCCTGACAACTGAGAGCACGCACGTTAATCTGAGTGCATCCGGCAGTGGCGTTGTCAGCGGCAATACTGCCGGCGGAGCCAGTGCGCCAGCAAGTGCTAGTGCGAGTGCGAGTGGCCCGGCGTCGGCCCGACACCCCCCGCATCTAATAAACCAAAAAGCGTCCGCTGCCCCCTCCTCAGCGCAGACTTCAGCGGCGTCTTCCAGTCACCATCACAATGGCAGCGGGGCCAACGGCACAGGAGTCGCCCCGCCAGTGGACCAGGGCTCTGGGATGCGCACGATAGAGCTGTCAACGGGTCGCATCCGCGAGGGATTCGGTGAGTGACTGTCAGGGGGACATGATGAGCCCTGAGGCCCGTAAGGCCTAGTAACTAGCTAAAAGTAACGACTACACACGTCCCTTGATTAACAGCCTTGCAAGTTAGGAAGAGCAAATGGAAAATGCTTCCATTTTGGTTTCTTGTTTTGAAGCCAATAAAAAAAAATTATTTAAATTGATTATGGACTTATTAATTCTAATCTTTATAATATTTTAAAATGTACTTCAATCTAGTAGAGTACACTTTGTCGGCTTTATTATAGTCTGTTTTTTTTTTTATTCGAAAACATTTCGGTGAATACTTTATTTCATATTAAAATAAATGTCATTTATTTGCCTGTTTATTGACAACCGAAAAAATATGTACGGGATAGAAGGAGATGTATCCGATTCCATAAAGTTTCTATATTCTTATATAGCATCACCCAGCGAGTCGGTTTAGCTAAGCCTGTACCTCTGTTCGTATGAAACAATAGATATCAGAGACACACATTTTCCTGTTTTAGAGAATACTTTAAATGGTATTTATGAACACTTTATTTTTAAAGAATTAATTAAATTAATGAATTAATTCGGCCTCGCATAAACACAGTAATCGTCGAACACACTCGACTGTTGTTTTTATTTCTTTTAACCTAGATAGTTAATGAACGTTAAAATTGGCCAATAAAAAGTATAAGTTAGGGACATCATTTCTTAATATATTTATATTTAATTTTGTTTAACAGACAATATTTTATTTGATTTTAATAATGAGTTCATTTTAAATAACTTTTTTAGTTCCCTATTATTCAATTGGACAAATTTGTAAGCTATTCGTTACTAGTATCTCTATCTATTTACCTATATACATATATGTATCTACTTAGCTCGATAAATAATTCGAAAGTACAAAGAATCTTAAAAAAGATTTATTTGAGAGCCCAAACTATTAGGAACCCAGTACAGGAAGTAAAATCATATGATTTTCCACAAATGGTTTCCACAGTTACTTATGTACATGAATGTATCTTTAAAAACAATCCAGTTGTGGTCACTTCAAGTAATGGTTTCTATGGCAGCTCAAAGAAATAGTGGAAAATAGTGGTGCAATTCTAGCCACTCCAAGGCTGAGTCCTAGTGTCTGCAAGAGTACTAATGGTGAGGTAAGGGTATTTAGGCATCCATCAAAGTAGAGGCAGGCTTCGATAACTTGATGTTCTCATAGGGGAACATACAGGTGTGTCTAAATCGTCGTGGTTGCTCATATATTCTGCAACATGGGGTTGCAATCAATCTGTAACATAGTATCTTTCAATTTAATACATCCCTGTACTAATCACTTTTTGAAATCTTTGTTTCCTGACTATCTACAGCTAACGGCGATGTGATTGTCACCCTTCTACCGGCCAACACGAAATGGCCGTGGATAACGCCTGCCATTTTCCGGCCGGAGCTGGTGCCCGAGGAGCTTATGGCCCAGGGCCTGACGGTGAGTCCGAACCGACTGTCCGTCTCAATCGCAGAATCATTACAAGCTTAATCCCTCCAGCTCACCGTGGAGGACTACGTGAACGCAATGGAGACGCTGGTGAACGATTACCGCTTCACGGTTTACAACATCTGCTACAAGCGCATCCTGGTCTGCTGGATACTGTTCGCCTTCACCGTCCTGCTGGCGCTGCTCTTCTCCGGTCTGCAGGGCGTGGCCCTGTTCGCCCTCGGAGTGGGCTGGCTCTTCCTGAACGCGGCGGCCATCTTTCTGTGCATGTGGGTCAAGCTGCGGCTGTCGCGCGGCCTGGAGAAGTGCTTGGCGCGCGTGAATCGGCAGCTGGTGCGGCACAAGATCCTGCTGGTGCTGGACGACCGTGGTCGCATCTCGTGCCACAAGGTGAACCTCTGCTTCATGTACTTCGACGCCACGCAGTGCGTGAGCTTCCTCAACGAGTTCCTGGAGCACACCGAGCAGACCGGCGGCGAGGCCATCAAGGCGGGCTGGGAGGCGAAGCTCGACATTGACCTTAACGACATCGTGATCCAGGGCAGCCAGCCGGTGCGAATGCCCCGCAAGGAGGTAAGGCATTTCTTTCTCTTCTGTTTTTCTGCTTTTCGGTTTTTCCTTCGGAGCGGGTTGTCCTTAGGTAGTAGTTGAGCTCATCACCATCTCGCAACCCAAACCCCCCCTTCTTTCGATCACTCACGCACCTCATGATCCAATGTCTAACTGCTCTCTCTAGGCCGTGGCCCAGGAGCTATTTCTGAGCTACCTGCAGCGCTGGGGCAAGGACTTCCTGCGCCGCCGTCTCGACTGGACCGTCCAGGAGGCCGGCGTCCACGAGACACCCCGCCATCTGCAGTCGTCCATCTGCCCGTGTCAGTACGAGGAGGAGTTGTTGCGCAGCAAGATCAAGATCAGCCTGCAGCACCGCCACTGCTGCGGCATCAACTGCATGGGCTGCTGGCTCTAATCACCGATATGTAATCCTGAAATGTTTGTTTTTTTCTTGGATCTAGCGACAATCGATTAAATTGCTGAACAACAAAAGGAAATGTTTCTTTTTCTAGGATAGCCTCGATTTGAATCTGGAATATCGTGGTCTATAAGGGCTAGTCACAAGTAGTATCCACATATTAAGAACGTTTTGCAAGATTAGTTCACAGCGCATGTTACTGAAGGCAGATTGCATTCTTTTTTAAACATATATTAAATTTAATTTTAAATTTAATTAATTAGATTCCTTTCATTTCATTTTTGCAATCAGTTTACTTGCACATAAGTCAAACATTTATTTATTATTATAGGTATATGCTCCTTACATTTCTTTTTGTGCTATATATTATATCCATCTATTTATTTCCTTCATACAGACATAGATAGGCATATAGAAAGTTCTCTTAGTTTGTTATCTTTTATACTCTTAAGGTATTGTATTCACAAGTTTTTGTTTGTATGTAAATGAAGTACTTCACGGCTGTGCAGCAGCCGGAAAGTATGCCGTACTCGGGCTAAGCGTCTTATATCGTTTTACTAACCTGCATCCCACATCCAAACCATACGATTATCATAACCACCCACGTTCCTAACCCCACTAACGCCGCACCCGTCGTCATGTGCCCCATGCCACATGCCACATTTGCACCATATCTGTTTGCTCCGCCGTGTCTCATCTCCGCTCTACCCCGAATCTCCGCAGGAGCGCGGCCTGCAGCTGTTCCTGCGCTATGGATCCCGGTGGGGCATGGAAGCCCTGAGGGGCCTGGTGGACGTGACGCCCCTGGAGCCGGGACGCCACTGCGGACAGTTCCAGTGCCCCTGCCAGTACATCAAAGAGCACCTGCAGTGCAAACCGCGAGGCAAGTTCAAGTGTTGCAATTTTGTGCATTGGGTGATGGCATCTGAGCGCTACGACAGCGACAGCTAGAGCTTGTTGAATGTATGTGTGCTATAACTAAATGAATTTACCGCGAGCTATCCTAGAGGCTTTGCTCCTAAAACACAAGAATTTAGTCCATTTTCGAACAGAAATGCAGTCGAGAAAGTACCAATAAGCTACCAGAAACACTAATCTGCCAGATGCGTGACTTTTCCTCAATCTTTGCAATTGATCAACTCTCTTTCGTTTCAGATGTCAGCCCCTAGGGCTCTGGCAAAGTTTGGTAGTTTTTGGTACCTCTCCCTTCTGTCCTCCTAAATCTTCCTTTTACTTCCTAACTTCTGTGTACTAAATTAACCCAGCGATATGATTCTACATCTCTGATCAACCGTGTTTCTTTTATGCTCCCAAAATTTTACACAAAACAGTTGCCATAAACAGCATTGGCCAAGTAGTTTGGACCCGATTCCCCTTGTTTGGTGGCTAGACAGTAAACTGGGTGTTGGCCCCACAAATACCTTAATCCCCCACACGATTGCACTCGATGAAAATATTAAGAACTAAGCCGTTTCGATATTACTTTCCAAACCTCAAATTATGTACTTACCAAACGCAAGCGAATGAATTTCTAATTAACATAAGTCTTGTAAATGATTGTCCTTATACGTATTACTTTGTTGGTGTCACAAATAAATGTCTATATGTGTGTTAATGAACGGTCTTTTATTAACCTTCATGCGTTGCCTAATGATTCTATATGTTAACTCTCGTTGAACGCCTCTTACAGGTTATCCATGTGGTTGCATTGTCTATGGTTCGGACCCCAGTTTTCAGTATCGTTACTAGATATGTTGTGCCTCATTTTATCATTTAACCCAATTACCGGAACTCTGTGTGTGTTCAAATACTGCAATTTATTAAGTGACTATCCTTGTAAGGTATGCAAAATAAATAAAGAGTTCTTCCGCATTTTCAGTATTCTTCCATGTTGCAATAGATGCTGCAACTGCCCAGATATTTATTTAGGACTTATGTATATCTTAAATTATCGAAAATCCATTTCTTAGCAACTACTACTTAGTAAACTCTATACTATTATGAAGAATATCTTTACTATGATGCACAGAACATAGTATACCATTTCGAATACATTTTACAAAGCAACAAAAAAGTAACTAACTCCGACAAGCCAATGTTTATATGACTTTACCTTTCCAGTAATAACAATTAGTAAGTGGATACAATACAACTATTATTCAAGTTGAAACAAAAATCAACGTAACATGGGATCGAAGTTGCAAAATATTTTTTAGTATCCATTTAAATAAATCCATAGTTATGGCATCATTTATATCTTCGAATTGGTATAGTAGTAGAAATGTTGATGAAACATAGCTTTTATGTATTTTCAAACAATTCTCCAATCATTCTTAGACATCCATAAGATATGGGGATCGGACATCAGGCCTGTTCCGACATGTATACAACCTGATATATAAATAAGACTATCTGCTAAGTTTCACTCAGATAGCTCAAAAACTAAGAGACTAGTTTGCATTAAGAGACAAACATAGCTAGATTGACTCGGTTGTTGATGCTGATTCATATTTGATTTGATTTGATTATAAAACAAGTAAGAAAAGCTAACTTTGGGCGGAGCCGAAAGTGATATACCCTTGCAGATAATCAATGACTTATTAAGCACGATAATGATACTAAATACTTAATAATAATACATAAATTACACGAAACACCCTGTTTCGCATATATATTAATATATGGTAGCTATCAGATATAGTTGGCCGATTTTAGTTGATATTTTAAGGAAGTGCTCTTATCGTTTAAAAATAGCATTTATAATGTAAAATGCTTGTAAAATTTAAAATGAATATGTAAAATATGAATTTAGACCGATCTTTCCTATGGCAGCTATCTGATATATTGGTCCGCTTTCAATGAAATGACTGTATTCATATAATAGGAGCACAAATTAAGTTTCATTCAATT
This sequence comes from Drosophila baimaii, assembly GCA_018874675.1. NCBI lineage: Eukaryota > Metazoa > Arthropoda > Insecta > Diptera > Drosophilidae > Drosophila > Drosophila baimaii. Next base: position 18,660 of record JAEIIU010056578.1, read on the forward strand.
ATATTTAAAACTAGCAAAAATATGCAACTTTTTCCCGATCGTTCCTATGGCAGCTGTAGGATATAGTAGTCCGATTCCAGCAGTTCCGACATATATACTGCTTGCAAGATATAAGACTATCCTGAAAGTTTCAGCACGATAGCTCACAAACTGAGAGACTAGTTTGTATATAAACCGACAGACGGACAGACAGACAGACAGACGGACATGGCTAGAT
>JAEIIU010056578.1:18926-33676 GCA_018874675.1 Drosophila baimaii
GACTCGGCTGGTGATGCTGATCAAGAATATATATACTTTATGGGGTCGGAGATGACTCCTTCACTGCGTGCAAACATCATGACAAATTTATAATACCCTCTGCAAGGGGTACACTTTGCTAGAGTATTCAAATTACTTAAGTCGGTCAGAAATACAAGTTTGTGAGTAGATATAAGTAATATTTACAAAGTAAATAGAGTGTGTACACATTTTTAAGGTGAGTACATATCCGTACAATGTGTACATAAAGACATCATCTATTTATCTTTCTATATTTATCATCTGATTGTACTCAAATTTATGGAGTATGTCCGCACAGCTATAATTATTTCATATATATTTATTTGATTAGCGTCCTATGTTTTCTATGTCTATAGACTCACAAGCTCATTTCCGTTTCGATCGTAGCCACTCAATCTCGTTAGTGATCGATTACTGATCGATCGAACTACAACATCAGGGCCTATTATACAAAGAAGTCCCGGAATTTAGACTTATGAATCTCTGGGGCCTCTTCGCATCAACATTGTTGGGTTGGAGACCAGAGGAGAGAAGGTTATAATTTCCATATTTTTATTGCTTGTTTTATATTTTCAACAACACGTTTTAAACCTAAACTCCTTTTTCTGTGGTGCGTATATATAGTTTAAATGAACACCGTACAGTGCTTAGCATAACTGTTTCTCTACAAAAGTTTGAAGAGGATATAATAACCATTTTTCCATTAGGTGGGTTCTTTCCTGACAGAATAAGGCGAGTGTACAGAAAATAATTGGTCATATTTAATGGCTTTCAGTTATGAAACGCGATTTCCCCATGTGTAGGTTATGCATGAGGAAAGCTCCCATTCCTCTTATCCCACTTTAGGGTTTTTGTGGGCCGTGTGCCCGTTTAACTATTATTGCATTATTTTTTATTGCATAATTCAGCTTAATGTTTTGCCGCATTTTAGCCACATTCGCGTTCCGCAAATTGTGGCGAAAGTTCCTCCGTTGCCAGGGTCGCCCATTTGGTGGAGTTGCATGTGTAATGAGCCATTAACACAGTGCCGCATTTCGGGACATTTCATTTTAATGAATTTCGGCCATCTGAAAGCCTTAATTTTAATAACATCTCTGCATTCAAATTAGGTGCGAGGAGTTTGTATCTTTGTTGACTGCAGATCCTGAGGCTCAAGCTCGGGCTCTTTGCAACGGGTAAGTACGGAGGAGGCGTTCTCAGTTTTTCCCAACCAATTTACAATATGAACCCCCCCCCCCACACCCCCGCCGAACACAACAGCATTAAAAACAAAAGCCGATTTCGCGCTCCAATAAAACAAATTTAAACTCTTGCGGCAGAGGCGGCGTGTGGCCGGAATGCACCATTAAATTTGCCAAAACTCACTTACCACGAAGCTCTCCAGCAACTCGTTAGCCCAACTGCACTCCAGTCCAAAGCGAGTCAAACGTGGTGCAGCCCCTGGCCTGGTCCAAAGGCATTCTGGCACCAGGGGCGCGTAAACTAATCGCAAACAAACAAACACTCGCACTCAGCCCACTCGAGCCCCACACAATCATTACGCTCATTCCCGAACCAGATCCGGGGCTCATCAAAGTTTTTCCTTCCATGCTGCTGCTGCTGCTGGTGCTGCATTTTTCGGAAATTCAATTCATTTGTGTAATTTTCATTTGAATTACAGCCATCAAAAGTGCCATGGTGAGAGGAAGGGGCGGCCATTCCGGTGGGTGTGGCTGGCGTTGATGGCCCAAACTTTAAGGGGTTTCCAGGAAGAATGCGAAACTGGTTTCTCTGACGGCAAAACAAAAATTTGTTTTGGTTAATTTGTAAATATTTTAGTTTCTGTTTTGCAGGTTCTAATTTTGACATAATAACTAGCCATTATTTTTGATGTATTAAATATAGACAAAATAATGTTATTAGTTGCATTTATTTTTATTTCTTTCGGTGTGCTCATCGGGTGGTATTTGTTTGCCTTAAGCGCTGATAACAATGTGCTCTGGACTTACAGAAAATATCATAAAAACTTGTCGCTAGTCCGGTATTTTTTTACATCAAAGAAAAACCTCAACTGTGATGTATTAATTTTAAGGCCATTTAATAATTATTACTGCGCTCATACTAGGGAATACATATAATAATATTCTTGAATACGTGTAATCAAAATGCCACCCCTCTTAAATTTACTTAGCAAACTGTTAATTAAGCGTTTTCAGCTGGAAACACCACACAATTTCATGTATTGAGGCCGAATTCATAGTCAACAGTCGCGTATTCCCGAATACATGGAATGGTCTTAATGTAAAACCTTTTTTCTTACCGAATTCATGTAAAGAATACATGATATGTTTATGCTATAGAATACACGAATTCTTCAATACGTGACATTAAAATATGCCCAGCTAATGTGACTCATACGAATTCATGAACTTCCCTACCAATACAATTCGATTGTTAATATGTTGATTTTAATAAACTTTTCCATATATTTAATTGATTTTAAAATTACTATTTACTACTTCATAGAAGTAAGAGTAAGAGTATTCAAGAAACCATTTATTGGCAATCCCCAAATCATTGTTATTTGCTTGTTTTATTTTTATTTCTCCTTTTAGTACTTTTTTCCTGTCGACGCTGCCGTCGTCGTTTTTGCATTTATTTTGCGGCTAAAACTTTAATTGAGTTTTAAACCATTTGCTGGTCGGTGCAATCCCCGCTTCCGCATTCACTCCGGCCGTATTGTTTATGCGATTTTTTCCTAGCTGAGCCGTACGGAAAGGGGGCTTAGAGTTAGGCATGGGTCCCAGCCTTTGAGTGATGAGTTTCGACTGCAAATGTTTTTCTTTCTTTTTTAATTCTGTTTTTTCTTTGCTCCTTTCTCGGAGGCTCTACTCCACTTTTATTTTGTGCAGTCAATATTTTTTAATTCTCTTTTAATATGACGATATTTATCATTCATGATTGCGAAGTTTTTTCTTAAACTATAATGATGACAAATTTATTGCGAAAATATAAAAGGCTTTAAGTTTTAATTTAGATCATAAAAGATAATATTTTATTTAATAGTATTTCTCTGGCCAGACACAGATACATATATGCTAGGTATATGCAAGGCAACCACCAGAAAGGATGCACCCCTTTCCGGCACACACACACACACTCATATATGCATACACTTACACCTCTAATAAATATGGCATTAAATCCTTTTTGACAACAGGCACCGGCGAGATACCGAATACCGTTGCCCGGACCATCTATCATCATAAAAATAAACCGGACAGAGACCAACAGGAACGTGCTATCCGCCTGCAGTCCCCTCGCCTCGCATTAAACATGAAACCGTTGCAGGATCGCGGATGGGAGGGATGGTTTGCGGCGGCACAGAGACTGCTCCGTTAGCTCCCTGGGCCACAATCAACATCATTAACGCGTGCTCTAAAAGCCATTTATTTAGTGGCCAATGCGGACAGGCTGAGCCATGTTAAAAATGCTCAGAGGCCCGGCTGGCTCGCATCGAGTGTGGGAAACTATAAATTCAACGCTTTTAGCATAATTGCCGGCGCATGTGCGTGTCGCTCCAGAGACGCTCGAGCTCGAGCCCGAGTCAGAGCCCCGGCCAGAGCTAGAGCGTTATGATAAGTGGCCGCCAAAGGATGTAAGCGTCAACACTGGCGAACGTTAAGTTATGCCCTCCATCCGGCCATTACTCGTCCGAATCCTCTTGTTGGCTAACCGCTCATATTACCGGGCCGGGTAATTGCCAACCTCCTCTCCTGCCAACCCGCTGCCCTCGCCGCCTGACCTTTATCAAAATATTTTACAGCTTAATAAACTCCTTTGGCTAAGACGCGGCGGCGGAGGGGGTCGGCGAGTCTGCTGGTGTTTAACCCTTTTATGACATCAAACACTCGAGAGGCGAACGGCACTCGTACTGGATATTTATCGCTTGTCTAATCGAAGCAAATCAGGCCAGAGCCGGGCAGGCAGTGGAAATGGGCTCAATGGGGCGTATGCGTGATTTATGCGTTTCAGGCCTGTCTTAATTGCCGCAAATATGCGTGCAGGCCCAATGAAAATTAACATAACTCAAGTAAGATGGATGCGAAAGCGAAATATATATTCGTGTATGAGTATATTAGAAGAATAAAGGGAGAGTACAGTCATAATCTAGATAACTAGCAAACATATATTGTAGTTGTGGTCTATTATTATTAATAACCAATAAAGAACTCGAAATACAAGAAAACATTAGTTTTAAGAAAAGTAGAATACGAATTTAGATGTCCTGAGTTGTGAACTGACAGAAAATTGAGTTGCCTTAACTTCACCCTGCCCTGATTGAGACTGGCTCGATTGTGCACCTGCCTGTGCCAACAAGTGTGAATACACAAGGACACCGAAGGCAAAAGTTCATACACAGACATACAGATGCTCGGAAAATGTCGTCCGCACTGGTTCTCCTTGGCCATTTTTGTTCACCTCCTCGTCGCAACGCTTGTGTTGACGCAGATTTAATTACAATGTTGGTGCCGCATTCACGTTTATGCCACTTGCAACTTGGACTACGCAGCCGCCTTTATTGTTGCTGCATGTGTAAACAGCTCCGGGCAGGCGCGGAGTGGCGGAGTGGGTGCCAGGGGGTGCATTCCCCCTGGCGGGGAATACTAGCTGCCGCTTTTGTGTAACAACAAATATCCTCGGCGCTGAGCAGCCACACATATGGCTGAGTCCACAATTCCCCTTCGTTCGCCGTCTGCCTTGGCTGATGCTACTTGTATGCACTTTACAAATTGAATTTTCCACTTGCATTCGTCCCAGGATCGTTCCACTCGCCAAAGTTGTGTAAAAACAAAAGAGACAAGGCGACGAACCTGATGGGTTTTCACTTCGCTACCTGCACCTATTTAAATCCCTTTCCTGGCCACTCTAGATTTTGGTGAGAAAGAGCTTAATATTACTTAAAAGTTTATTATTCCTAACGCTACAAGTGAGACACGAAGTATTTGTTACTTATCACACTAGAAACAAGGAGTTAAATAACATATGGAAGATATTTAATTCTCTTAACTCTATCCGAGAGATGTGAGAGCTAAGATAGATATTATTTAAGAGAGAGAGAGAGAGAGAGATTATTAAAAAGGGCCATTTGAAACTTTAATACACACAACACATTTGTATACCATAAAGCATTATCACCAGACGAGTCGATTTACAAATGTCCGTCTGTTCGTACATCCGAATGAGACAGCATATCTCAGAGGCTATAGATGCTAGAGATATTTTGGTATCAACATTCTTATGAGCTGTAGAAAGATTATTTTTAAATTTAACCTTACCCACTACAGATCATGTAAAAGGTGTAATATAGTTAATAGTTTAGTTCGGTAACAAGTAAATGGATGGATAATCAAGAAAAGAAGCTGACTTCGGGAAGCTGAACTTTGTAGACTCTTAAAGTTGGATCGATTCAATCAAATTGGAAATCGTGCGAAAAAACCATACTGGAGGTGTATAAAATATTTAAAAATAGAAATACAGAACTTATGCTTATTTTTCTAGCATCTCATACTAATTGACCGATTGGTCCTAAGACAGTTATATTTATATATGTCATAGTCCGATTTTGATATAAAATAACGAAAGATTTCCAATTTTCGTTTGGTTTTGGCATTAATTTTTCGATTATTTATAGGACATCCGAAATTTTGAAATCATAAAAGATTGACATATCTCAGAGTAGATGAGAATATGTAGAAAACCTTCGGAGTTATATATATTTTTTTAATTTCCCAATCGTTTCTATGGTAGCTCAATATGTAGTTGTCCCATTTCGGTTAGTTGCGACATAAGTACATATATATTAACTCGAATAGAAATAAGATGATGCTGAATGTTTTCACTCGATAGCTAAAAATCTAAGACACTAGCTTGCATAGTAATGGACAGACTGACGGAAATGGGTAGATTGACTCCTCTGTTGATGCTAATCAGGAATATGAGGTAGGAGGTACTTCTTTCACTACGTTGCAAACTCTTAGTATATATAATATATAAAAATTTAATTCTTAAAAGTTAATTACAATTGGATAATAAATATGGAAGTAATTGCACAATAAAGTTGTCAGTATCTATCTTCATCTCGCTAGCATTCTATTTAAGTGGTACTGAGAAAAAATGGATTCTGAAAAATGTTCCGCAACATCGATCCCATCAACTTTGCATTGCTTCTTTTTTTTAATATTAGTAACATCTTCAGATCATTACATTCAGTATTCTTTAGTGTCTGTACTTACGTTTGGAAAATATTATAACTGCAAGGGTAGCTTCCTTTCTGGGTTTTAAGTCATGTATATTTAAAATAAATAGTAATAGATTCGGCGATATATGTATCTTTGGTAAAAGACATTTGTCTTTTAATTGAATGCACAGAGCTTTGGGTACCGGGTATCTCACAGCCAAGCACACTCGACGGTAGATTGTTTACTTTTTACTTATTCGTGGGTGTGTTACCTTTTATTCAATATTATTTGATAAACATAGTTGCAGTAAGTTTCAGCTAAGTCGAAAGTTTCAGTTACATTGTTCTTACATATATATATACTATATGCTGACATATATTCCTCATTCGCACTGTTAGCCCCCCAAGGCAGAGAACCAAATAAAACTGACGACAATGCGTCATTCAGTTGGCCTCCACGCTGGCACTGCTAATTGCTTGGAAATTTCGCTCATTTCCACACGAAGGAATTCCAAAATGGCAACCGCAACAATTTCAGTAGATCTGTTGCATCTGCTGCTACAACGATTTCTATAAACAAGCTGCAACAAAAGCCGAAAAAGGGGAAAATAGGTTTGGCCTGGTTTTTAATAGAGTCTGTGCTTGTGCACGCATCTGTTATTGTCTTTTTTTCCTTGTGGCCTTGCTTGTGTTTTTATCTTTACTTTTTGTATCCTTTTTTGTGTTCCTGAATACGTGGACAATTACGTGCTATTCCAGGAGAGGCCTAATGGTAGCTGAGAAGTGTGCGCCATAAAAATATTTAAATAAATTAAGATAAAGGATATGCATGTGTACGAACGACGACAGTCGTTTTTTCGACTCGTCACGGAACTCTGTATGTGTTAAATCCGGGCCTGGACTCTGCCGATGTATTTTATTTTATTCTTCTGCTTGGTTACTTGCGGAAAATTGCATAATTGTCTCGTGTCCGGGTGCTGGTTATTTTCGTTGCCACTGAAAAATATTTGGCTGGAGGAGGCTTCGTCCCTGAAAAGGTATTACCGTAGGCTGGGTTTTGTGTTTTTGTTGTTTTATTTTTGCTGTAAACTTCTGCGTACATTTACATACAAATATGTCACATAGATATGCCATCACTTATTCACATATATAGAGCTCAATACATGTATGCATATAAGTATGTATGGTATGACTAAGTATATGTATATATTTCGTCTATCTTTATGTTTTATTCTTCTGAGCTTCTTACGTAGGCTTAAATAAATATTTCTCATTAAATTTCAACAGCAATTCGATTTGTTTTTATTTGCCGATTGTTTTTGGTTTCCCTACATATAAAGATATACATATTTGAATCAAGTAACATTTTAACATTAATTGTAACCGTTTTGCTTTAATGTGTGGCAGTTATTTACAAATGAAAGACATAACCGAGCTTTGACCGTTTCCATTTAATTCTTTGCTTCTCTATTGGGCTTAGGCATAAATCGAAGTAGTCACAGTTTATACAAAGAGTTTTCTGTCATATTTACAGCGAAAATCCATTATATTATTTAATACTCATTAATGCTTATATTTCTGAAATATTTACACGCGAGGGAGACTCACATTCCCATTAATATAGTAGACCACAAGGGGAATGGAAATTTAAATAAATACTCATAAAATCTATTAGTTTTTGATTCGTTTTGTTACATTAAAATATAAGCGAAACAAATAGAATGTCACAAAGACCAAATTAAATTAATAATAATTGTGTAAACAGTTGTATTTGCTTTGGATAAGCCATGTGCCTGTATCAATTATGCCGAAGGGGCTCTTTATACATCCAATAAATAAGTTAATTCAACACTTTTTGCTTTGATATTTTGTGGTTCACATGCATTACCATTTTCAGTTCTTATATTAAATTTCTGCTAAATTTACTATGTAAATTCGCTAGGTATGGGTATGCGTAAATACTTTCATCTAAATGCAAATTTGATTAACCGTTTTTTCCACTTTCCATAATTATATTGTATTTTTTGTTTTTTGCAGACCATAATCAATTTATTTCCACTTAATTGGATCTATTATGGTGGACACATGTTTGCTTTAACAAAATTGTGTGTCGCTTTCCCACAATTGATGTGGAAAGAAGGAGTCGGGAAGTCGAGAGCTGTCTCATCAAAGCCAAAACATAAAGTCTGTGTTATGTTTCGTATTGTGAACTTCAAGAACATAGTTTTGAAAATTATATTTGACTAGAGCATATTCAAATAAATTCAATTTGGTAAAAATGTAGGTACCTACATAGTATTTTCATATGCACTTTTTATTTTGATATTGATAGCTACAAGAGTGCTGTTTGTCTGCCGAATAATCCTTACCCAGATCGATTGGCAAATGTTTGCCCTTATACGCTCCCGGTCGCTCGCCTTCCACTGGCATTCTTACCCAGCTCTGTTTTAGCACGATTTTTCATTTTACGCTCTAATATAAACATATCTATACCTAATACTATGTATCCGTGTGTGTTTGTATGTATACCTCGCCGCTGCAGTTGTCCAGACTTATTTTCCTATGCCTTCGTAGCAGTTGTCGTCCTTGTCCTGCTGCTGCTCCGTCCGGCCACGGTTTGATTCTATTTTCCACGCTGCTCTTGTTCCCCAAATGAGTTTCCTTTTGCTTTTGCAATTATTTGATTTCATCTTGAAAACTTTCGAATGCGGGGCACTGAGAGTGTGTTTGGCCCGACTCCGCTCATTGCGGTGTATTTTGCGACAACCTTATTACCACGAGTGGCCCAAAATGTGCACATTAAATGATGCCTGTGCGTCGTGCTAATAGAAAATGGGGCGATGTGGCGGCCGATAAAATGCAGCGGCATTGGCAGCCACCGAACAAAACAGCTAGCCAATATTACTATGCAAATGAGCATTGGCCATTGCCACTGCCTCTGCCACTTCCACAACCATTGCCACTGGCGTTCGCATAGGCGTTGGCATTTCGAATGCTGCGTTGACGCGCCACACGGCGTATGAGCAATGTGAAATATGCGCAAATGCCGCGCCCACAATGGCGGCCTGGTGGTGATATTGTTGCCGCCGCTATAACTTCTGCTCTCCCAGCATCCAGCGGTGCTATCGCTGTTGACAACGGTCTCCGGTGAATTTGGCCGGCCCTCCGTATTACTCATACGCCACCGACTTGGCGATGCCAGCGATAACGTCGGCAGCCAGAGCGAGTGCTGCGCCGCCGGCAGGGCGCTCGATAAACGTTTGAAAATCCCAAATGATTGCGTTTTAATGCCGCGCATTATTTTAGCAAGTAGATTATGCTGCGCCAGTGAGCCTGCAGAATTGTGAAATGCTCCGGGCGGATTACGCACGGGCGTTTGATTGTTATCGCCATTGTTCCCAGCATGGTTGCCTGTGGGAGCAGAAGAGAACGAGAAAGAGAGAGAGGGAGAGAGGGAAAGGCATGTAGTAATCAGTTTTTTGGTTAGTCGGCACTGGATACATTATTATCAGGGGGGCTGCTGGAGACGAGGGATTGGAAATGGGCTTGGGTGGCATTAAAGAAAATTACTCTCCACTGCCCGAAAGTATGCTCTGCATTAAATAGTTCGTTCGGTGCGTGTGGGGGTTCCTGGGCTGGTTAATTTATTGATTTTTGTTTAAGCCAACCGTCCATTGACATTTGAAGGAGTGGACAACCACAGGTTGGATAAGCTTTGCTTTAAGGGCTTACGTATTATTATCTCAATTAGGGCTAACCCAGGGGGTCCAAGTTCAGGGTTATTGCTAATTGGGGCACTAACAAAAATGGAATAGTAATATTTTTTAAAGGGACTAATGGAGAACTTTTTATAAGCACAATTAATTCCCATCACTGTAAACTTCACGAAGGTAGATAGGGTTGAAAAAAATTATGTTCAACCTTAAGCCGGCGGTGGTCTTTTTCAGCTCCCGCAGTAGTAGAATGTGGCTACTGTCCTATTTGGGATCACCAGCAATTTGTCTCAGATTGTCGTCGTTCCCGTTCAGAAAGTAGTGAAACCTTTCAAAAACAATGCCACTGAATTGTGTCATCAAAGAAGCGGCAACAACGGTTCAACTCTCTTTCGAAATTGCAAAGCAAATCATGAGTGTGGACGACGCACATAATGATAATTGGCTCGCACATTCTATATGGCTCATGACTGCGGTGGTGGTTGTTTGCTCGCTCCTTCCGTAATATCCCTTGCCCATCACTGACTTAAATCTATAATTATCTATATTATCTTTTCAATATCGTTATTACCCTTCGCCGTAGAATTTGTACTAAATTGCACCTTCACAGGAGAATTTAAGAGGTTTCTGCATTAACCTAACGGACACTCGGAAACATGCCATAGCAATACAAGCAAAGGTGGTTGAAGAAGATTGAAGGACAATTGAAAGACGATTACTAAGATGTCGCACGCCGCAGGGCATGAGTTGGCTCTAGGCTCTCTTTAAATTTTGCTTTAAAAGTCGGAGAGCGCGCTCTAGAGCCAACCCATGATACAACTATAGAAGGTAGCTTCATCAGCAAAGTATTTTTAGCGCTCTCTCTATCTTCGCTCTCAGAAAGGTGAGCTCTAGAAAGAGGGAGCAGACTTTCCACATTCGCACTCTTCACTCATTTGCATTTACGTATATTCCTTAAGCAAGAAGAATAAAATGATTACGTTTAAGGAACGTCTCCCAAAAAGAGGGCAGTTTTCTCGATGAGACTACCTTAAATTATTCTACTATGCTCGGGAAGCCAAAATTCCATTACATATTCTTCTAAAAAATAATCCTAGTAGACATGAGGGATTTTTTATATTCCCCCTACATTATGCGAAGGCAGAGTATTCTACTGTCCGAAGACGACTGTAGTCCTTTGTCTTTGGCTTGTGTCCACACATACATTTATACACCACCACATTCGACCGACTTACAACGACGCGGCTCTGTACTTCCTTACAACGTCAAGGCATGGGAGGAGCATTCGGACAGCGATTACTTGACAATATTTCACCGTTCTTTGTTGGCCGCTGTCTCCGGCTGATTGAGTGCCTTTGTGGCTGTGTCCCTCTGTTGGTTTTTATGCACGTCATTGCACGCACTTTGTTGACCGCACGTCAATGTCTGATATACGGCAGATACAGTGGTTGGAAGGAACAGGGCCAACGTTTAAGTCGAAACCGGAGCTGGGGCAGAGTAATAATCACGTCAACTTCAAAAATCTCTCACTAATTGGAGCTATCCATTAATTTCCCTCTAATTTGCACCCTTTTTGGGTACTCGACCCCCGGAAAAGCCCATTGTTGAGGGCGAGTGGGTAGTGTTGGGGATTGGAGGGCCTGCCTTTGGGGGCTATTAAATATATTTTATCTGCTTTTAATCTTTTGGCGTTTGGCTTTTCGTCAGCTGACCCCATAAATAACCGCAAATTGGCCTTTAAGAGAATATTCCCCTGGCTCTGAATCGATTTTTGTGTGCGCGGGATCAGTCAGAGTCATAAATATAAAGTGATAGATGCCACACAATGGGAGTGAGTTAAGCCAAGCGAGCGGCCACTCCAATCCGTTCACCCAAAACAAAATTGAATTGTCTGCGAAAAGTTATGGGACAACAGGAGCTGCGTCGAATTAAAGTGCGAACTTAAAGTCAGCTTTCATTTGGTAGGTATACACTTGATATTTGTCTGGGTCTCAATAAAAAAGCCACCCACCCTGCCACGCAAAGATTGTTTATTAAATACAAAAATAAAGCAAGCCATTTTTTACGACACGCGGGCCATAAGGCATTTGGAAATCATTTAGCTAAGTATCTGATGCGAACGGAATCATTGGGGAATCCTTCCGATTCATAAGCCCACTTCAAAAGTGTTGCCAGCGGAAATCCCCCAAGTTCCGACCCACATATGGATGGCAGCCGCCTCCCAGTGAGTGTTTATCTTTGGCAGCCTGCTTAAAGACCTGGTAACAAAAAGTGCCACCTATTCCCCTTAGCATTTGATTGATGTCAGCGGTATATAGAGATTAGGGACGGAAGGAGGGGCGCGGGGCGAGTGGGAGGAAGCGAAGTCATTGCCCGCATTCACGCTTGATTGAGAGCACATTGGAAAGGTGTCACTGCGACAGCCAGACGATTTTGATGGCATATTTCATTTGATGCGAAGCAATAAATATTTCCGCTCCGGCCCCGTTTTTGTTTTGTCGCATCCTTTTTGCCATTCGTACCTTTTTGATATTTTATTTATAAGCCGCGACGATTCGTGGAGAAATCAACGTCGAAACTGCCAATCGACAATCAATCAAAAAAGCATTTCCCACCGGGATTTTGTGGTACACTTTGCCTGCCCTTTGTTTTGAATAAAATATGGAATGTCAATATTATTTTAAGTTCTCTTATTTAAATAAAATCTATATTGTTGTGTGAATATTCCCACAGCAGGAGTTTTTCAATATTTTTGGATATTTGTTTTTTGGTAGAGCAGAGGAAAGGCCAAAGGCTATAAAACATTAATTTTCCTAATTAAAAAAAGCAATTCTTCTGAACTTTAGTTTTTTTAGATACCTCAATTTTCCTATAATATCTTTCAGAAATTTATTAGCTAACAGGATATACGTTTCTTTTAAGCGCTACTTGAAAAGTTATCAACATTATTTTGGAGCTACTTATCATTAAGAAATTATATCTTTCAGAGAATGTATATTATTCAATATCTTACTTGACTCTTGTCATTCGATTTATGGAATTGACTAATGTATAGTGTATCTTCGTTAGTGAACTTCCAATGCCCATCTCATAAACTCCCTTTGAACGAAAGATTCCTTAGATCCCTGAGCCAAATCATCCCCTAATTGCATCTCTGGCTAAGCCTCTTCATTAAGCTTTTGGTCTCCGCCGCGGGCGAAGCCAAAAACTTGGAGCACCAAAGTCCAATGTTGAATCAATAAAGTCAACGGCCCTCCAAGAGAAAATCCTTTCGAACTCAACCCTTCCCCAGACACTCAGATACCCAGCCCTGCCAGCTCCTTCTCCACCGGCAGACTCTCCCACAATGAACAGACATTTTATCTGTTTTTTTTTTTTGCATTCTCCGCTTTTCTCCCATTTGGCTGCTTGCAATGCACGAATGCCTCCGGATCCAGGACTCGGCCAGCCAGGATCGGAGTTGGGCGCGCAGGGGGAACCAGCCACGCCCCTCTGGAGCAGTTCGGGCTTCAGTTCATTAGTGCAGTCGGTTGAACGGCATTTTACGGACGCGTGCCTTAAATAATTGCATTTTAAATGCAATAAACACAAGTGGAAATAAGACCGAAAAAAGGGAAACCCAAATAATTCAACTTGGTTGTTTCGGTTGGTAATTCAATAAGGATTAAGGCAGGCAGCAGAAAATTTGAAAAGCCAATGTTTATGGCTAATTTGCTGGCTGCGGTCAGTCCGCTCTGTGCATATGTATATCCACTGTCATATCCGGAGGTCGTTTAGCCGCCAAATTTGACAGCCCATAAAGCGAATGCAACAGGATGTGTGCCCGCCCACACCTCCGCTCCAAGTCGCATTCGCAAACATTGGGTCGATTCGCAGCCAGATGGACTTTGTCGTCGACATCGCCGGAATGTCAGTGTCAATCAACAATGTCGCTACTTTTTATTGCTGTTCTCCACATGTTGTTGGCTGTGTTGCTGCTGCTGCTGCTGCTGCATTTAGCGTCCGATGGCGTTTTTATTGCTGCAAAAAGTATTTGACTTGCAACAGAAGGGATCAACACAGAACCGCAAACACGAAGCGACAGCAACGGGTTGAATGTCTAACCTCCATTCGAATTGGGATAGGAATAAAATGAATTTGTGTACATTTTATTTTCCACTTCGTTTTTGTATGTAGTACATATGTACTTGGTTTATAATTTTTACACTGGCACTTTAAGTTAAACGGTTTGCTGAATTTCCGATTGTTTAAATGGGGATTTTACTGGATTATCTGGGTTTTTAAGTACATTTTAATAATACATGTATTTTTATACCCTTGCAGGTTATAATTTTAGTCAGAATTCTGCAACGCAGTGAAGGACCCTATAAAAAAGATATATTCTTGATCAGCATCAAAAGCCGAGTCGATCTAGCCATGTCCGTCTGTCCGTCCGTCCGTCTGTCCGTCCGTCTGTCCGTTTGTCCGTCCGTCTGTCCGTTTCTACGCAAACTAGTCTCTCAGTTGTTGATCTATCGGGCTGCTATATATGTCGAAACGGGCCGGATCGGACTATATTCTAAAGCTGCCATAGAATCGATATGAAAATATTGGCATATTTTCGGTATTTTTTAAGATATTCGAATGAAACTTTTTTTATAGCTTTTTAATATAAATATAGCCACCTCCTTTCATAGAAATCGGACCAATATAGCATATAGCTGCCATAGGAAAGATCGTTCTTAAGTCATATTTTACATATGAATTTTACATTTTGCATACATTTTACATTATACATGTTATATTTTATCAAAATC
>JAEIIU010056580.1:209-66790 GCA_018874675.1 Drosophila baimaii
ACAAGCAGTATGTTATTAGCAGTACCTCTGTTAACATATTTAGTACCACCTAAAAGTATGCTATATGCAATTTCACAAAGCAGCGCATCGTCGATCTGCTGCTGCTGCCACAAGCAGTATGTTATTAGCAGTACCTCTGTTAACATATTTAGTAGCACCTAAAAGTATGCTATATGCAATTTCACAAAGCAGCGTATACTATTAGCAATTTTCGGTCCGTTAATTACGAAGCATTTTTAAGCTGTATTGCATCTTTTCAATACATTTTATTCGTAAACAGGGGCAGCGATATCCGTTTAAAAAAAAAAAACACATAAAAAACTTGCAAAAGTGTGGATTGCGTGTTGACCCAAACAGTGACTTTTTAAAAATAAAATAATAAATATATTCATATAATATAAATACATATTAAAAAAAAAATATATATTTTTAATCAAATTTTTGTATTTATATATATATACATATTTATACATTATACATATATATGTATGTATGAAAATATGTATATTTATTTTTAGGGCATTCTTTATTCGCCTTGCTCGAGCCAATTTCCCTTGATTGTTTTTATTTACTTGAGCCATTTCTTTTGCCATCTTTTTGCCGCCTGCAACATATGGCCGGGAGTTTTTCCCGAATTGTGCTCACGAATTTTCCATGACAGACCTCCCCCAACCCCTACCCCTCGAAGAGTCACCCCCAAAGCCGAGGCCCAACCAACCCAGCCACCCTCCGAACCAAAATGGCAATGAAGATCTCCGGCATTTCTCGGTGGATTTTGATGTGCCAATTGTTTTTATTCGATTTTATGGTGCGCCATAAACGAATTTTTAACTTTTGTTGTCCTTGAGGTTTGGCGGCCATATCGAGGATATTGGGCTTTTGTGAGTGTGTGTGTGTGTGTGTGGCATACATTTATGAGGCCCTTGCCGGCATATGTTGCCGGGCGAATATTAGTTTATCACTCGCCATTTTATGGATTTCCAAGTGGCTGAGGGAAATTAGAACTTTTTCATGGTTTATTCGTGGAATTTGGTGTGGCAATTAAAGGGCGATGATATCGGGAGCACGGGGCCACGACCCTTGCCGCAGAAATTCGTTACAATTCGTTACCCCCCCGCTACCCAAAGACTGTGTAGAGGAGCGAAGAGGAGCCCCCCCTTGCCACACATAACACAAAGGCAACGGCTGATGGCGGGGGAAATGAATTGCGCCTTTAAGGTTTTCGTTTAAGTGAAATGTCAGCAACAGAAATTGAATCGAAAATTGTAAAATTGGTTTTGTATAAACATTTTTGCCAAATGAAATGAAAACGCTTTTCTTACGACTTTCGACTTGCCGCTTGCCTCCTGCCTGCCATGAAATTTCATGCTTTTGAATCGTTTTCCTTCCTTTTTCTTCTTTTTATTTCGTTTATTTTTTATTTCCAGCTCAGTTCTTGCCTGCTCCTGGACAACATTGCAAAACATCATATTTCTTGTGCCTGTTTTTTATATTTCCGAAACAATGGAGAAGGCTAGAAAACTAGAACCTGCCTCCCTCCCCCCCTTCCTTTGGAGAGCTTGTGTATAATTTATTGCTCATACGACCCGTGTGCGTGTGTGGAGTTTTCTCTCGCAGGAAAAGCGGAAAATGCTCTGCTCTATATGGAATTGTGGAAATGTCAAAAGTGCGTCAATCAACAAAAACTTCAAGGAAAAGAATAGCCAGCCAGCCAGAGCTTTGGTTTATTTTACAGTGCAGTTTTTTCCGTTTTTTATTTACTTTTGATTTATAAGAGTCCAGGAATGGTTATGGGAACTGGAGGCTCTCCAGCTTGGAGAAGGAGAATCTGTTGTTAACAAGGAGATTTATGCTTACAGTTGGGATTTATGGTCTCTACACCAAAAATATTTTAGAAGAAAATTGATAAATCAAGGCAAGGAGCGACCCCTCCCTCACCCCGAAGAAAAGGCAGTCACATTTCCTTCAAAAAACTCTCCTTTCATTTTATAAAATACGCATTTTTCACACTTAAATTAAATACACAATAATTTCGTACATCCTCAGCCTAAACAATATTTAACAGATACACAAATAATATACATATAGTTAGTGTCTAGGGAGAAACTAGAAAACGAGCGCTCGCATTTTTCACATTGTAAATATTGACTAGTGAATTATTTGTAGCATTTCTATACAAATCCGTATGTCTAACTACGCGCTATCTAGTAACTAGGCAAACCCGTTTTGGCGCTTGATTGATGATGATTGATTGATTCGATGTGTGGCGACTACTGGAGTAATCATAATGCTAATGCAAGTGGCAAGAACTTCAGGTGTGTGTGTGCGTGTATATGCCACGATTTTGGCCAGAACGAAACTAATACTAGAACAGACTCACAGACACAGAGACACTGACACAGCTTTCACGCCTTAGAAACCTACTTAAGATTAGGCCTTAGGAGCTACCTCTAAACTATGACTCCCAACTGACTGTTCAGGCTCCCATCGATTATGGGCTGCACATCCTCTCGCTCCGCCTCGCCCAGGCAGGTGGCCATGGGTCCGTGCCGCAGCAGGGAGTAGCTGTCGCGATGGTGCACCAGCAGCCGGTGCTGCTGATGGGCTATGAAGCTGCTGCCGCGCCTCAGGGACCTGCGCCCCATCTCCAGGATCTCCAGCGTGGGATCGTGGGCGAACACAAAGTTCTGGTAGGTTCGCACCAGGCTGAACACAATGGCAAAGGCCCCGCCAATGATCATCAGGTACGACCCAATGGGCACGACATTCGGGGCAATCACTGTGCCCAAGTAAATCCAACGCTTGATGGCCGGCGTCAGCTCCGAGATGCCCTGTTGAAGCAGCCCGAGTGGGATTAGATTTCCGGGTGTGTGTCTGGATAGATGGATGGCCTACTCACCTCCTCCAGCCACATGACCGGAAAGACAAAGTCTCGAAAATCACGCACTGGATAGACGTCCTTGGCACGCGTCACCTTTAGGTTCAGTTGAATCCGCACCTTGCCCTCCAGCGGAACTCCAAGTTTCTGGGAGGCGAGAGAGGTATAAATTAAGAGAATTACAGAATAAATAACATTAATAGCTACCCAAGAAATAGCAATAAATATTATTCTAAATCCTATACTAACCGGTTGTATTTTGAAGTACGTTTCGTGCTTCTTCTGCTCGGGCTTCAGACCCTCCACGGAGTTGAGCAGATCCGGATGGGACTCGAAGAAGTGCGGATTGGAAATGTACACAGGCGCACCATACTGACAGGGACTGATGTTCTGGAGACCCTGCACCGCCTCGTAGTCGCTGGAGTCATAGCACTTGTTCTCTGGATTGTGCGCCGAGTCCCCATACGAATTATTGGGCAACCTGAACAGATCCGCGGCAATGCCATCCTTCTCCAGGCTCTCCACATACTTGAGCGGTATAATCCGGCACAGATCCTTATCGTAGATGTGCACCAACTCGGACTTGGTGAGGTCTCGCGGCGGAAAGAAGGATCCCTCGGAGCCGGCTATACTTGTGCAGGGCTCTTCGCCCCAGTGGGGCAGGTGATCCATTCCGTTTAGCGAATCAATATAACCGAACTGGTCCATGCTCTCCATGCCCGTCTTGACGGAGGACACCTCGCTAAGCGTGCCATTCCGGCCCAGAAGCAGACCCATCTTCTCCATGGGTCTCATGTGCTTGGGGTAAAACCTATGGGCCAAACTCACCAGGGCATCGTCGTAGCCAAAGGCCAACTGTTCGGCTGTCACGTTGATGAAAGGCTTGAATTTGGCCGCTGTTATTACCACGGATATGGTCTTGGACAGCAGGTAACCCAGCTTGGGACTGAGACTTGTGAGGGTCTATTTGAAAGGGAATTAAATGTAGGATTAATATTTAGGAAGCTCAAAGGATTAACTATCTTACAGAGAGTCTATAGTAATTATTTTATATTTATTTGTATCTTTCTCCTTCCCCTTTTATCTAAGGTTATCTAAAGAACCTTTGTTTGCTGTCTGAACTATCAGAAAATAAGTACTTAAAATATTATTAATGAAGTTCAAAGGATTAAGGTCTTAATTGATTGTCTTACAGGGAGTCTATAGTAATTATTTTATTTTTAATTGTATCTTTCTCCTTTCCCTTTTATCTTAAGATATCTTAAGAGCCCTAATTTTCTCTCTCTTAACAGATATAAATAGAAATTGATATTAAGGAAGCTCAAGTGATTAATATCTTAACTGATTATCTTATCCTACCTTATCTTATCTTATTATAATTATTTTATATTTATTTGTAACTTTCTCCTTCCCCTTTTATCTAAGGATATCTACGTAGCCTCAACCCCACTCCTACTTACCAGCAATGGAATATTGGGCGTGACTATGGGCGTGTCCTTATCAATACTCAGTTCAGGAACAAATTGCAGTATCTTCTTATGCTGATATGACACGGTGTAGTTATTCTCGTGAAACTTCACATTCACCTTCTGCATGTCTTCTCTAAAATCGAGGGGAAAAAAAGCAAGGGACAAAATACGTTATCATTGATCGGCACGTGCTGGCTGTGGGATTTCGTGGTCCAAAGTCATTGGGCCATTGAATGTCAAGTTCAGCCTCAGCTACGAGGCAAAGAAAACTCACAAAAAAACGAAACGAACGAACGAAACTAACTACAACAAAAAAGGGGCTACAAATAAACGTAAAAAGTAACAAATAGCAGCGAATGACGGGCTCTTTTTTGTCATTACACTAGTAGCGGCCAGCCATTCCCACACAAATTAATCTTTAAACTCACAGGTGATCCGATGATTGATCACTTTTGGACTCTCCTCTCAGGTTATCCTTCGCCCAAACGGGTTCGCAGGCCGCTGTGCAGGCGTATAATTAAAAAATTGCATTACATTCGCCCGCCGCGCTCTAGATGTTGAAATCTGGCGATCAGCAACGGAAACTACTCCTCGCTGTGAGCTCACGGCTTAATTGGCCAGCTTGGCCGCTTGCCCCGCCGGCTCAGGTGGCTTTTGGCCACATTGATTGAGTGTTAAAACTCGAGCAAATAACTCCATTGTTTGCACTTGGCTGGGGCTTAGTTTAATCTGATTTTGATAGGCCAGCGGTTGGTTAATTGAAAGAAATATAAATAGATTTTGGCAAAGATATGATTTTTGAGAATTTTAATTATTATTAGGAAGATAATCAGGCTGTGGAAACCTATTATTTGTTAATGGTTTAATGAGACATTGTTAACACAAAGATTTAACCAATGATTTCAAAGGGTTTCTGCTTGGTTAAATGATTTAGAGAACTAATATCTAAACATATGCCATAAATAATAATTACCACATTTAAATATCAATAAATTCTTACAGAAGTAACTCTCCAACTCGAAAACTCTTACTTCATCTTTACGATCTTTAAGGTAACTAATGCTGGTTACAAGTTTTCTGCGACCCCGTGTTAAATATTATTTAAAATGTTACATGTACTATTACTTAATTACTTGCCTTACAGCCATAATCTTTATGCTTTTTTTTTCATATATTCCAATATGACGTTTAGTCTACAATTATCCGCCACAACTAATAACTATATTATGGAGTAAAATGATATCACTTCCCAAAGGCCCGCTGCTAATTAGCCCTTCTAGAAGTTCAATAAGTTAACTAGTGACCGTTTCCTTGGCTAATTTTTCCAGCTACTTGAATTGCTTTTAGCCCCTTGCGATTCTAATTACGGGTATTAAGACATCGACTTCCCAGCAAAAACCATGACCAATGGCAGTGAGCCGAGCCAAAGCCACCGTGAAAATGTATCTATTTGTGAAACAAACGTTTTCGAAAAGGCGTAACGAATGCTGCAATTGGCGAGACTAGATAAAATCTGCACTGCAAACTCACCTGTAGACAAAGGGACCGACCTCCTGCAGCTTGGGCTTCTCGCCGCTGAGGAATCCATCCGGATTTGTCACATTGTAGATATATAGCTTGGTCAGCCGGATCACGCCGGGCCTCTGCCAATAATGATAGCTCAGCGTATCATTCCACAGCCTTAAGTTCTGGGGAATCGAGAAGGAGTTATTTATTATCTTTTTAGGGGAATCTTAGGTGTGTGTAAACTTACCTTTAGTATAAAATAATCCAGCCAGGGTATGGATGTTAAAACTATGCCTAAGATTAAGGTAATTATTCCTATGATTATCACAGCTAGTCTATCTGAAAGAGTACAGAAAGGAAGGGTTAATAAATAAAGTGAAATGTTGTTTATATGGGAATTATGTGGTTTACAAATTTGATTTTATTTTTATAAAAAATATATGGTTATTTTTGTAGACTACCTTTTTTTCTCAGCTAAGCTTCTTGCTAAAAACTTATACTTAAGTTCTACGAAAAACTAGTGTCAAAATATTTACTAAAACAATACAGAATTGCTGACGTCAAAGGCATGGTAAAAAGGTGTAAGTGTAATATTTATAATCAACTGTGTTAAAAAAATCTCCAACCTTACTTTGTCATCTTTTCTTTTTAGTCATTTCTTTTTTATTTTTGTGTAATTTCGTTAAGTCAATAAAATAAAGTTATTTGCCGAATTCATTCGAATTTCACGGCGCAATTTCACGGATGTCATCCTCCATTACATCGGTCAACACGATCGCGATCTCGTGGGCGAGTTATATACGGCTGATCTTGGCCGACTTATCACCGCGACGAACATACATACATGCATACGACGTATGACAGCTGCCAAAAATTGATGGCCCTCTGTTATCACTAATTGAAACTTAATCTTTACTTTAATGGTTAATTGGTTCGTGCACTTAGGCCGGTTAGCGTACTTGGACACTGTAACAAAATATGGTCAATTATACTAGTTAATTCCATTAATATATTTGATTTGATTTGAATACATTTAAGACAATAATGTATAGCTTATATCAAAATATTTGATTATAATTCCGAAAATTATATTAAAAATGAAATTAATCTTTATCAATATGATCTTTGCTCAATTTTCACTTTTTTCTTGCTGTGTTCCCTTCCCGACATCACCTTGTTGGCATTTCGGGGCGGTGGGCGTGGCCAGCAGCATGTCGCCTGACTGACTGAATCCGCTGATGATTATGATGATGGGCATACAATGCCAACGGGTTCTGTTCATTTTGCCGAACGGCCGAACGCCCCAGAGCCCCAGTCAACGAACTGATCGCCAGGCCGATCAAGAAAAACTGTTTCGCTATTCGGGTTTTTCGGCGATGCAAAAAAAGCGCCGCTGCCCCGAAAAAAGTGCAAGGTGAAGCTCTTTTTTTTTTAATGTGAACAACATAAATATCAATTTTATTTATTATTTTATAAAATGCAGCGCCGAAGCTGCTTCGATTTTCTTAACAGGTCACTAAGTCAAAAAGAGCAACGTCAGCGGGTTGCGGATAATGCTGCCAAAAAAACATGATGGACAGGAAGTTGGGTATTTTAAAAACGAATTTTAAATACACTTTGTAAATATATTTTGGCTAAAACTATAATTTGTAGCTTATATATATTTTTTTGGTAATATTTTGTTAGGCTTAAGAAAACGTATGTCTCACTTTTGTGCCAAATGATTTATTTTAAACTACAAATCATTGTTACTTTATTTGTTCTTTACAAAATTTTAAAATAAGAAAAGAAAAATCATTATGGCAACCAGATGCCAGAACCAGAACCATATACAGATATTAATTTATGCTAGAAATAATTCTCTTAGTACATAAATCATTGGCAAGGCCGCTTGATAATTAAATATTTAAATTTATACCGAATAAAGATTTCCTTTTTTAATTTCTTGTATTTACAAGCTAAGCTAAGCATGGATATATAATATTATAATAATTATTAGAGTGCTTAAAGGTTTATAATAATATCATTGGTAAAGCTAAGCTCCCTGAAAAAAAAGATATAAAAACGTAGAAGTATTCTGGCTAAACTATAATACATTTTGTGATCACAAAGTAAAAACCAAAGCCCCGCTGTTAGGGTACCGAAGTAATAACCGGGAGACAGACATCTACATTGTGAGTGCCATAAATCAGCTTGGAAATTCATTAAACTCGCATTGAAAATGGGCGCGATAATTGCTGTCAAAATATAGACGGATTATATATTTTTTTTTTTGGTTAAGAGTTCGGGCGGCTTCTTTAGCGTCGTGTTCCACTGACCCTGAAGAGACCCGCCGCCGGCGGCCATAAACCGCGTCCCAGAGAAAGTTACGCAAAAGGCCAAGAAGAAGAAAAGGAGAGTGAAAAAGCGGCTTTAAGAGCAGGTGTCATAAAACGAGGCACATAACATTTTTTTTTTTTTTTTTTGGGGCCTTACCGCCAAGGTCAAGGGAAGACAACGACGACAACAGCAGACGGACGGGCCTCAACGGAAGGCTTTATCTGCAGGCCGGTTATTCAGTTATTTGGCGTTATTACTCTTCTAAGCCCCCGGATAATGTTACTGCAATCGAACGGCGATTGCACATCGGGGATCGGGGACCAGGCTATAGCCATGTAGCCGCAGCGATATGGTCACTAAACATTTGGCACACAATTGATACGTCAGCGACCCACCGCCACCGACCAACTGGCTAACTGACTAACTGGCTAACTGGCTAACTGACTGTTGACAATTATGCTGATCCCAGTCCCAGCAATTTTTGTTGCCACTCATTTCGATATTTCTGTTTTGCGTTATGTTGTTGTTTCTTTTTTTTGCGGCTGCAGTCCCGGCAAATCCATTAAAAGATAACAATTGAATCAAAAACTAAACCTTTGTATACAAATTGTTTATATAATAATAGTTACAGAAATAGGAAAAATTTAATGCAGCGTGCCTCTTAAAACTAATAAAAAAAAAAAAAAAAAAAAAAATTGTTTTTGCCATTTCGTTTACCTGTTCGGGCGGACAGTGAAGTTTTTAGTTACAACAAGGCACGGGTGGGTTAAAAGGGGGGCTACGGGGTAAGAGCCCCTTAAAAAAAAAACAAAATAAAAATGCATTTGGTATCTAAGATATTATATTTAGTTATTTCCTTGACAATATTTCTGTATTTTAATATGTTTTATATACAAACAAAATAAGTATTCGATTTATTGCTAGCTAAAATCGATTTTAGATCGGAAAACTTCATTTACTTCATTAACATTTTAAGTATATTTAAAAGAACCCTAATTTTATTTCAAATTTAAATGAAACAAACATCAAAGTTTTCTATAAAAATGTTAGTTTTTGTTTATCGATTTATATTGATAAACATTAAGGAAATTTGTATTCCCATGCTGTTATTTGTACAGAATATTTCTCCAAATTTATTACAATCTAGAATATCCCAGTTTTCGAACAACATTAAAGTTTTTAATATAATTTTAAGCACAAACCGATTTTATATCGCTTAATATATATGAAACTTTCAGCCCCAACCTGGCAACCAAACAAACTGATTTTAATGCAACCATTTAGACATTTATCTTTAAATTTACACTTAAATAAATTTAAAGACTTTAAAGTATAATCAACTCCAACACCACACCCTTTCCCTAAGCCCCTGCTTCAATTGGCTTTAGCCGCTGGTGTCATATGCTCGTTTCTTTTACAAAAATTACAGCTGAGCACGCGATATACACAATTTCGAGCTTCTAGTCGCAGCAACTAACTGAAGACCACGCACAAAGGTTAAATAAAAGAGTTAAATAAAAAGAGAAGCGAAGCGAGAGACAACCTTTAGAGCAATGTAATTGCTGTAGACTTTAAAACAATTTGGGAAATGGATTATATTAAATTTGGGTGGAGTAAATAGCCTCACTTTGGGAGGTCTAGCCAACTTGCTTTGAAAATAAAAGGAAATATATAAAGAAAAAATAATAAATACGAAAAAAATAAGAGGAAAAATCATACTGAGACAGACGAAATAGAATAAACGTACGAAGTGTAGTAAGTTTCCCAATTGCCTGCTAAAATTAACGCTCACAATTACCGGTGTCCATACAGCTGCAGCTGCCTCGCAGCTCTTGGCCAACAGCAGCAGCAGCCGCGGCAGCCAGAGCCAACAAAGCGTGCTGGCCATATACCATTTCAATGGACAGACAATAATACCAAGTGCAACAATAGCGTTAAAGCCAAACAGTTGCAGCGCCAGTCGAGCTGGGATTTCGTTTAAGAACGTGCCGCCGCCTCGGGGGCAGCACAATATGATAATAATATTAATAATAGTCGCGATACCCGTAATACCCGTGATTCAAGACTTGATTCACGACTCGATTCAAGTAACCCCCCCGCTCCCCCGTATCTTTTATGGCCATGTAAACACTTTTGTTTAAGCAAATAACTGCCATTCCTTGCGGTCCGCGCTCACTTCCTCGTACGCGCCACAATTGGCATCACGTGTCCGCATCTCAGGCAACCACTGCCCCATGGGATCCCTGTTATTCAGATTGGTATTAAGACCAGGCCCAATTAGCCGAAACAAAGGGCATATCCCACGAAAAACAAATCGCAGCAGCAGCAACAACAACAACCGGTTTCTTGGACTCCGGGACGTGCCTTCGTCGCAATTTTGCATTTAAGTTATCGCATTTCGGGCCCTTAATTAAAGCATTTACAACTGATTTTCGCCCTGGATAAGGAGATCCAGCCCGTAGGCGGAGAGAAGTGCCGGCCGGCCGAAGGTTAGGAGAACTGGATCGAGATGAAAGGGAAATTTTCAGCGGAAATCCTGGGGAGAAACCCACAGCAGAATGGAAAGTGAACGGAAAGGGTTTCTTCTCTTATTTATGGCCCCACTTAAGATCCCATTATGGTTGAATATTTTTTATTAAGTGTACTCTCTTTTACAGAGAGCCCCCTTAAGGGGGAAAAAAATACATTTCGTTAACTTCTGGTCGTTGAAATTCTGTGTCAACGTCTTGCAAATTCCAATGCAGAGTGGCCAAAGAGTTAAGCACGATCTTGGCCAGGCCTTAATGCCAGCATCTGGTTATATAATCGCACACACATACACACACATGTATGGGGTGGTATTGCCAAAGAGTCCGCTCTGCCGTCGCTGGCGGGAACTCTTCTTCTAGAGCCACTTGAGCCACTGCATCGACAACTACCGCGCCTTTTTCTGTTTGAGCCAAGCCAACACACAAGACATAGAATTGGCCAAAAAGCTTAAGCAAACTCTGGTTGGCCTGCCTGCCTGCCTGCCTGCATGTGTTAATTTATGCTCACTCTCCCGGCTGTCGGGCATCCATGGCGGCTACTTGATTTCGCACTCGAAGTCCACTCCACTCCATGTCGCTATCACTGACCGCTTGAAGCCACTCAGGAACTCACTCGCACTCATTCAGCCAGCTTGGTGGCTTCACAGAAACAAAATATTATAATAATAAACTAGAAATATTAAATATAGTTTAAGAATTTAATAAATAAATAAAGATATATATTATTTACCTAAAAATATTATAAATTCAAAAAAGAAACTAAGTAAAAAGATAGAATTAAATTATTGTTTGAGCGGTTAGGAAGTTGTTCTTAAATAAATTTAGAAAGAAATATTTCAATTGACTAAAAATATCATAAATACTTAAATGAAACTAGGTAAAATAATTTGATTAAATTATTCTTAAAGCGACAAAGAAACTTTTCTTAAATAAATAAAGAAAGAAATAATTTAATTAACTAAAATGAATTTATAACTAAGTATTATTATATAATAATAATAATTAATAATAATTTATATTAAATTATTCCTTGAGCTGGCAAAACTACCTAAATTTCTTGCCGTGCCTTACCAATTGATTTGGCAACATTTTCATATTTGCTTTGAATGAGCTTGTGGCTGTTTTTTCTTTTTTTGTTTCTTGCCTGCATTGGTCTGCGTTAGTCCAAGTATTCGGCTAATAGGGGCTAGTGTGGCCTGGCCACAGCGCTTTCAATTGCCAATTTTAATTTTGCCTTTGCCTCACTTCTGTTTTTAATGCTGCTGCCGACTCCGAGCCTTGCATTAGAATTGCCCAAGTAGCGCGGGTATTTATGGAGGAGAATTTATCTGGCGACGACGACGAAGACGACGACGACAGCTTCCTCAATAAAATATTAATTCACCGCGATTAGCTATCTAAAATTACCCTACTCAATGTCGCAGCATGAAAGCGAAACCAGTTGCCCATCCAATCCCTATCCGATCATCACGTACCATAAATTGCCCTGGTACCACTGACACTGGCACTGGGCAAACATGGCTCTAAAGCCTGGCCAATTGTCAAGTGCAAAGCTCTTAAAACATAATTCTATATAAGAGCCACAGAATGCAATCGAAAATGCCTATAGAAAACCAAGTGAAACCGAAGCCCAGGCCGAATACGAATCCAAAATCGAAAAAAACCTGAAAAAATAGAGAAAAGCGAAACGTAAACAAAACGGAGCCTGGGCTCTGAGTCTAAGCCAAGTTCAGAGTGCTGCTGCCGTCTCTGTCTGGCGAATGTTCTTGGCCATGGTTACTTGGCCTGCTCGCTGTTTGCTTTTTGCACACTTGGCTGCCTTCGCATCGAGTGGCAGCGACTTGGCTTGGCTTGGCTCACTCGGCGTATACGCAATGTCGGCCATTGCAAAGAACGCTACAAAGTCTCCCCTCGTGTGTGTGTGTGTGTGTGTGTGAGCGTCGTGTTTCCTTGATTTACATCTGCGCTTAGTTGGCTTTTCGACTTTTAGTTTTCAAGTCTGCCACTAAATTGTTTTGATTTTTTTTCGGCTTTTTGTTTACGGTTTTTACGGCTGCTGCTTGGTTTTTCCTTTCAGCCAAAAAAAAAAAAACAAATGTAAAGACTCGTTTTCAATTTTTCGGCTGCAGTTCTTGGATGACCAGTTTGCGGTATTTCTGTTTTTTTTTTTCCAACTTCAATCTGTCATTGCAACTAGCTGGGCTTTTGATTTTGGCCAACTTAACAAGTGCCTGACCAATTTGGCGGTTGATATTGACTTTTAGTTAGCTAATTGAGCATTTAATAGCATTTTTCCTTAATTCAATTTTCTTGTCGATTGACGAAGGTGATAAAAGTCTTGAAGACTTGTCATTGAAACTGTTTCCTTTTAGGGAAAAATATATATTTGTGGGTTACAAGGAATTAGCATAATATTAAGGAGGGAATTTTTATATATTTTAAAATTTAGAAACTTAGAAATATAATTTTTTAATTTCCCTCAAGAGATATAAACTTAATATATAAATAAGTTTTAATAAAATAAGAAAGAAACTCTTTAAAATTAAAATTTTAAAAGGAAACTTGGGTTTATAAGACTTTGCTTAATATTTGCTTAGAATTTTAGGTAAGATTTCTCTTTAATTCTTTTAAACTTAAGTTAAGTGCCCGAGGCATTTAATGAAACTAGATTTTCTTCAATCAATTCAAGATTTCCCATAAAATTTTCCATAGCTCCATTAACGCTCTTAGCTTCATGCTGATATTGTTCCACTAATTGTTTTCTGGCTGCTCGGGCTTTTAATTCCGTTTCTGGTTAGTGACTGGCACATTTCTGGCCATAAACATATAATTAAGTGGACTGTACTTACTATTGCTAATCCTAACTCCATGAGATATCAGCATGGAGAGCGGCGTGCCCCGGTGTGTCACATGGGGGCGTGACCTCCGCCCCGTGGCAGTTGTGGCTGTTGTGGATCCCTGTGATGGCAGTGGCTGCTGCTGCGGTTGCTGTTGGAGTTGCTGCTGCTGCTGCTGCTGCTGTTGATGTTGCTGCTGCCGTCGATTACGCCCACAGGTGGCCCAGTCAAGGATGTGATCTCTAGCGGTGCGTCCATATCGCAGGTAATGTTTTTCCAAGCCCATAATTCAAGTCTAACGGGAGAAGGTACACAGAAAGAAAGAAATATATTAAATGGTGGTTGATAAGCAAGCTTAATTAAGTTATATAAATAAGTCAATATATTTTTTATTAGTTTAGGAATATTCATAGTTTTTTATAGGGAGATTTTAGATACAAATAATGATGCCTTTCTGTAGAACTATCTTGTTTCAGAGGCCATAACTTACATTGCAAATATGTAAATGTTTAATAAAAACGCCATAATAAACATTAATTAAATTAAAAATTCAATGGGTTTAATCAGCACAATAATAAAACAGTCATTTCTACATTGATCTCTGATTAATCTATAGAATAGAATACTCCTTAACACTACTCATAAAATAAAATATATATTTTTCGTTCTGTGTAGCAATAAAAGCCGCTTGAAATTAAAGCTTGTTTTGAGGTGGTTTAGTTCAATGTAGTAAACCGAGATGCGGGGATATTTATGGAAAGCAATTAAAATCTAATTTAATGTCTACCGTGTCGGTCAGGCACTTCCTGAGGTCAGTGTCTAATCTTAGCCAAGACGTTCTGCCAACAGCCAACAGGAACTAACGGCCTTGGCACACTCCCCGCCAGATTTTGGTTAGATTAGATCCCGCAGAAGCGGCCATAAATCGTGCCATAAATATCATTCCAACAATATAATAATATATGTTTTTATTAGCCCCCCCGAGAGAGTTGTAAATACATTTGTCACTCGGCCAGCGTACGTGATTGCAGGGGAAC
This sequence comes from Drosophila baimaii, assembly GCA_018874675.1. Lineage (NCBI taxonomy): Eukaryota > Metazoa > Arthropoda > Insecta > Diptera > Drosophilidae > Drosophila > Drosophila baimaii. Next base: position 14,784 of record JAEIIU010056580.1, read on the forward strand.
CCTCTCAGTTGGCAGGTTGGCAGTTACCTGCAGCCACAGACAACAATATGCTAATTGGCTGCTGCTGCTGTTGCTTCTGTCCGGCTGCCCGGCACAGTTTCATTTGCTTACTAATTGAAAATGCAGGTTATTTTTTTTATATGGAAATTTCCTCAAGCGGTCCAGGAAAACGTGAAGAGCGCAGAGTTCTGAGGAACTGAAAGCGGAATAGAACACAGATCTATGCACGTGAGCGTTGTACTACCAGGCTTTGGTTTTTTATGGATCAAAAATGTGGCTTTAATTTATGATTATATGGGTAACTCGAAGTAATTGTCACATTTTTAAATAATAAATAAAGCTTCCAACTAGCAATTTGTATCTAAATAATGGAAAAATATTGAGAGAAGAATTTGTAAGTAATAAATGAAGTTTTCAAAGAGTTCTGGACAATAAATTTGATCTAAATTAAGAACAAATTATAAAGAACCCCAGCTAATTTATAAGAGTTTCTTAAAAAGGTATCAATAAGTTTGTAAATAAAGTTTCTAAGAAGTTCTTAACAATTATTTGTATTAAAATATAGATTGAGATAGAGATCAGAACATTTAAGTAATAAATTAAGTTTTCAAAGAGTTCTAAGCATTCAATTTTATCTAAGTTACGGAAAATATTTAAGTGCTTGAGCTTACTTATAGAAATTATAATTATTGATTCAAAAAATCCCCTAAAAGGTATAATAATTTTTCTATTACCTTTTTACCGAATTAATTAAATATTCTACAATAACTAAATTGAAAACGTGCAGTGGCCAGCATAATAGCCTACTTCAGCCTCAGATCGAAGCTAGTTTGAACTAATCGGGCTTTTAGATTTTAAATGTTTCATAGGTGTGGCTTGAATTAAAGTCAAATATAAATAGAAAAAGTTTCCATGGGAAGTGTACACTGTACAGTGACAAAAACAAATGACGCAGGCAACGAACTTTGCATACTTGGACCTATGCTTGGCGTGGACTTCCATTAAGCCAAGCTCTATTTTTGTCGCTCTCCGTGTGAGCTCATAGCGGAGCAGCTTACCAAGATTTCCATTTGAGCCGCATCTCAAGTGAGGGCAAATTATATTTAATTGACTTCTGACATAACTGAAATGTTAGTTAAACATTTTTCGGCGCTGCTGTCACAATTGAGCGATTTTGGTTTATGAACAAAATTGTGTAAAGAAAACAACAAGCAGCGGCAACAACAAAACAGAAGAAAAAAATAAGAAAAAAGAAAGAAAAAAATATTTAAACACAATTAATGACATTTATATTTTGTGTACTTTGTTTTGTGTATCTCCATTTTTTTTTTGCTGTTTGCTGTTTTCTGCTGCGTATCTTTTAGTTTTAATTGCAGCCAGATTGTAAACCGCTTTGGGCCAAGAGTCTGCTGCCTTAATTTGGGGAATATTTGCAGGGCAAATATTTAGCTGTACGCTTAATGAGCATAAAATAATTAAGGCCGCATTTAATTTGCCAGAGCTTCCCTTTAACACAACAGAAAAAAGAAGAACGCCTCTCAAGGGTATGGAAAGGGAAAGGATGCGGAAACAGGAATCGCAATCTGGAACTTAACGACTTCATTCGAAGTTCAGCAGTCGGAAGTCGGCATTATTTATTATTATCTTCTTAGGCTGGCCAATGGCCACTCCCCCGCCCATTAACCCCTTTGTAGCACACTCCTTGCCCACAAAATGCACGCCCCAATGGGCAGCGCCAAGCCATTAAGAAGTCCCCGCAGAAAAGATCGAGGGGAAAAAAATTAAAAGTGAAACACGTTTCTTTACAATTTTGTGCTTATTGGCCACAGCCTGGTCACCTGGCTGGCTGGCCGTCTGGCTGGCTTACTGGCTTCTTTGGCTTATTATGCAATTTCAGAGAGAGAGAGAGACTCGACTGGATTGGTATGGTTAGAAAATCATTAAAAAATAGCATTTGCGTAAAGAAATTTCAAAATGCCAAATGCGAAAATTTGATTGACCTAAATACGGTTTTATAACCACATCGATATCCACATCCACATCCAGTATATATGGCAACTGGATGTGTTGCAATTGCCACATGCCACTGTGCCGCTGTCCAGCGAAGCTTTCTAACAGCTGACGACGACGACGGCGACGGCGACGATACCCAACCCGATTCCAGCACCAGCTCCAGCTCTGGCCAAGAGACTGGGCTTCAGCCTCACTTTCAATTGCAGTTTGCACAGGCCAAAAAGAATAGGTGGGTCTCCAATTTTATTATCATTTAGAAGTTTAAATGGCGTCTTTAAATACCCCAAAGATCACTTGAAGGCAGAGTTCATAGGAAACAAAGTGCATTTAATATTTATTTAAATTCTTCACTCTTTTGTTGCCACAATATTTGTCTCTGTGCATTGGCAGAAGTAGGTTGCCTGGCCAGCAGGCCACTGAAGTTAGCCGCTCTGTCTGCCTGAATTCGAGAAATACAAAAATAAGGCAGCGTTCGTTGGCATTTGCCGAAATGTTGCCGCAGCGACCGCTGTAGATGTTGCATGTTGCTCGCGTGCATTTCTAAGTGTGAGTCAAGAGCTGCGCCTTCTTTGGCGCCTAGACTATATAGTATTGCCCCGATTTGTGATAAGTTTTCCAGGCTGCATATCGGTTTCGGGAAAATCAACATGGCTTTGTGAACTTTAAATGGTTAAATAATTTGGCTGAAACATTGGCTTTAGTTAATATGCTAAATAATAGCTAATATGTGCTAAAATAATAGCTAAAAACTAGCTTAAAAATTAAGTTAAAGTGGAATGTAGAGTATAGGTGTAGAAATAGTAAAAAACCTTTTTAATTAATGTATTTTTGTTTTTATTTACAAACTGTAAGCAGTCTATTTCAATCAATCAACTCAAATTGGTTTTAAGAAATATTCTTCTTCCCATTTATTTATTGAAACTTTAATCGTAATAAAGAAACATTTTTATTTCCATTTACTTATTCAAGTAACTACTTCAATTTTAATGACATTTTCTATTCTATAAGTATAAGAAAATTAATTATATCATTATATTATATAAATTGTAATAAAGAAACATTCTTATTCACATTTATTTATTTAATCAAAGTAACTACTTTTCTTTTAAAGACATTCTCCTTTCAATAAGTATGAGAAAATGAATTAAAAGAGTTTTATTAATAGGCCAAGCAAAACAGCTGACTAAAATTCAAATAAAACTCAATGATATTGATTTAATAACTTCTCAGTTAATTTTTCTGGGTTTTGCCACTTCATGTTTGTATGGATATTACCAAAAGATATATGTATGTATATATATTCCCCCCTTAACTACCATGTCGAGTGTATCTCAAGTTCGCTGCTTTCCTTGAGGCAGCCTCTTAGCCTCTTGCCAAACAGTAGCCACTGGAGTTCCAGTGCCTGTTTCTTCTCAGTTGTCTCTCAGTCTCCCTCTCTTTCCTCGGCACTTGTTTGTTTTGGTTTCTTGGCACTGCTGCGGCTGCTGCTTCGGCTGCTGCTGTTGCTGATTTAATAATAATTTCACACAGCAGTTTCAGGTTGCAGTCAGCAGTCTGCAGTCTGCAGTAGTGCGAAGGTCACGCGCCACTTTCCTCTTTGCTGGCGGCTCTTGCATTTATCCCCAGATCCAGTTTGGTGCCAGAGTGCGAGATTTCGGCCTGTTTTATGCATTTTTAATAAATTTCTGCTTAATTTTGGTTGGGAGCCAACGCTTTATAATTTTATAGTTTTCCTTTTTTGTTTTTATTGTTTCTCCATTCGTATTTATTACGTATATATAAAATATCAATTTTTTTTTGGGGGGGAATCATCAGCGCTTCCTTGTGTGCTCCGCCGCCTGATTACAGAGAGCGAGGCTCTTGAATGGCTTCATAAGCCAGGGCCATGGGGAGAGTCAAGCCTGAGAGCCAAAGAGCTGAGCTGAGCCCTCGAAAGGGCCTGGCCTTTCATAATTGGCATCGTTGGGAACGCGCGTTGATTGGCAAATTGTATGCAATTATTGAAACTGCGCAGGCAGTCCTTTTTTCGGTTTCCGATTTCGCATCCCAAAAGGTTCGTTCATCTCGCCCTGCTGTTGACATTGAGATAAACATAAAAATCTTTACGGAAGTTTCCGAACGAAACCCAGAAGTGGTTGTTGGTCCGCTCATTTAGCTCTAATTGCAGCCTGCACCACGGGGCAGGGCATTTATTTGGCTTGGGCCCCCCATCACCATAAAGGCTGGGTTTGCACGGAAAATAAAATTGAAGTCTACAGGAAATAGGGGATAAAATCGAAGGATGGTTCCAGAGTATTTTTAAAATAATTCTAACTAATAATAAGGAATCTTCAAGGCAATATTTAATAAGATTTAAAACAAATCTTTAAAGTAAACTGTGCCATTAAAATCGACTTGAATTAAATACCTTTTATGTTATTTGGAGCACAAGTTTTCCGCTTGAAAGCGTCACTTTTTCCCAAGCTCGCAATGGAGCTCTTCTTATGCCATATATGTATATATATATATTTTTGTTCAGCGAAAGCTCATACATATATATTTACATGTGTTCATTCATAGCTCACCTGGCCAGGCCAAGCGCAACAAATCATTCTTTAAATGGTATTAGGCTGCAGCCATGTAAACAATTTAAATGGCATTAAGTAATGCAACATTCACATTCAACTTGATGTAATAATAATTGTAATTATTGCTGTTTTAGAAATTGCAAAGATTACAACGAAAAAATGTACCAAGTTCAGAGAGAAAATTTCAAACGAAAGACTTAGGCAACGAACTTGACACTGAGCATGGATACTTAGTGAGGCAAGGGTTCTTGGGAGTTAATTTTGGTCAGCATAGAGTTAATGACTTCATGTAGAGAATATCCCCATTGTCTTAATAGAAAATTATGTAATTATGGTTAATTATTTCATGTGACTTAAGAATCGTTTAAGAGAAATTAAACTTTTTTAAATATCATAATTAAGTATGAAGCACAAAGTTCATATATATTTAGGGATTTCACTTTACCTTTCTAGAAACTATATATTTCTCTATTAAAAATATATAAACTAATGTAATAAATCTTATTATTGTTTTACTTAAGTAAAAATGCATTTGTTATATTTTTTCAGTAGCCCCCTTAATTAATATCTCTTGTCAATTTGTTGCTTTTCGGTTCACACTCCTCCATTAAGCTCTCATCTTCAGCTCCACTTGACTATTTGCTTCGGCATTTAACACGCGCCCAGTTCAGCCGGAGAGCTGAGAGCGGCAAAAAAAAGAAAAAAAAAAAAAACATTAACAAGATTATTGCGAACGTCATGGACTCTTGTGGCAGTTGCAGTTTCAGTCACAGACTTGGCCAAAAGCCGTGGCCAATCGCTGAAGCGTGGCCGGCCGCTCCATCAACGGCAACATTATTGGCAAACATTTTCCAATACTCGTCAGCAGGCTGCGTCGAGTGTTGTAATTTATACGAACTCACTCTCTCGCCATCTATTTTTGGGCACAATTTATGGGCCATTTTTGGCATTTTTTGGGTTTGTTTTCCTTTTTTATTTGGCGAAACCATTCGCGAAATGCTCCAATTACGCCCGAGAATTTCCAGCCGAAAAAAAGGCCCTTTTTGAGCACGCACTTCACTTGGATTATGCAGAAATTCCGCGACTTTTGAGAAGGGTCTGATCGGCTTGTCAGAGAAATTCAGACGGCAAGGTCGTCGTGCGCCTGCACATGAAAAAATTGGACCTAAGATCAAGCCTTTTATTATTATCTGAACTGGTATCCCATCAAATTTGTTTAAAAAATCGTATTTATAATTTAATTTAAAGCCAAAGATATATAATTATAAAAGAAGATATAAATTGGATTTTATAAGAGCTCAAATTAATATATTTCGATTTTATATTAATATAATTTAAGCTCTCATCAATTCACAGGTTATGTCAACATTTTTCCCCAAGTGTGCCTGCGGGTGGGCCATGGGGCCGGCAAACTTCAATCCTGACCTAAGTCACTGTGCCATAACTATATATGGCTATATATGCGCCTGTCTTGCCTGCGGCCAATATGCGGCGATTGATGGATTTCTCGCACTTTAAGCCGGCAAACGGCAATTTGCCAATTTCTTGCGCTTATCAGGGGGCCAATCGGCTATTTGGTTATTAAAGAGCATGGCTGGGTCATTATGTAAGCGTATTGTATGCTCGGTTATTAGCAAGTGTGCTTGCTCCGGGCCTCTGCCGAAATGAATCAGAGACAGCAACAGCAACAACAGCAACAAAATATTTAAAAAACGACCAAAAAATACACACATCAAAAAACTTAAGTCAATATTTCAATTTAACGGTTAGGAAAACGGCGGAGTCACAAAGCGATCACTTTGTAGCCTTTTGTGTGACGTCTATGGCTCTTAAAGGTCTCTTTTTCTCTTCTTTTTTTTTTGGCTTTCGGTTAATTTAAGACAACTTCTGTGTCCATGCCTAGGTCTGGCCAATTGGTGGGCGGATGGTTGGATGGCTGAATGGCTGAATGGCTAGCTGGCTGGTTGGATGGATGGGCGGCTGGGATGAGTGACTAGCTAAGTGGTGTAGAAGGCGGCACGCAGACACCGTTGGTAATTTTACTCAAAATCGTTGTCTGCGGTTCGTCTTGAAAGTGAAACTGATGGGGGTTAAGCGAAGAGGTGGCGTGATTAAATAGGGCTTAAAAATAAGTAGAGAGTGTGGAAAGACTTGAAAATAAATTAGTTAACAAGTAACTTAAATTTGTTTAGTTTTCCGCATAGTTTAAGATAAATTTGTCATTACATTTGATGACTTAGAAGTTTTATTGTTGGCCTAAAACTTCAGTTTTAAGTAGAAGCCAATAAATGTTTAATAAAACAAGCCAGAAACCGACGCAACATATATAATTTAATTATATATTAAGCATCTATTTATTAAATTTAAATAACATTCAAAAACTTTGGAAATCCACATCCATAAATAACCCCAATTTCTCCCTATAAAAACCCCTCAAAGCTGCCCCTAATTGTTGGTTTTTTTTTGGGGTCATCTCAACGTTGTCACACACACAGCCTTCACAGCTTACTCATTTATTTGGCATTTCCAATTCTACGTATGCCTGTTAGCTGACCCCAAAATTTCACACCATTTCACACAACAAATTTCCCAATTTTTATTACTTTTATTTACTTTGTGTGCTCTTTTTAGTTTTCTGTCTCTGGCCCCTAGGGTTATAAACTATAGTATTTGGCAAGGAACTTGTAAATAAATCAATTGGCATATCCAGAAAGATCCGTGGACTTAAAGGTCACCTTTGTTGCTAACCGAATTTCACCTTAACATTGACCTGAACTCTCCGTGTGTGTGTGTGTGTGTGTGTGTGTGTGCAAGTGGGTCAAACTGTATGCAGAGAGGTGAACGCATCATTACCGGACTTCGGTACGTGTCTGCGGTTGCATATTTGCGAAATCTCCAACCGAAAAACAGATCGACAGACTCCAAAATATGCATTTGGCCAAGAGACAAACACACACACACACACAGACAGACACACACACACTCGAGAAATGACCGCTCATAACCACCGCATTGCCGTTATTTTGCATAACTTGCAAAATGTTTACACTTAATTGCAGACTGCAAAAAACAAGCCATGAAAAACCCCAACCGAAACCGAAACTGAAAAACTGTTTATAAATTAAAGCAAACAAAACACAAAACTAAGAGCTTTGTCGTTGGGCAAGGGCTTCTCTGTCTGATTAGGTTTCTTTTTTTTTTCGATCTCCTGGCTGCTGTACCTGCCTGCCGCCTGATAAGGCCAACTGCTGACTGCTGACTGCCGGCTGCCTATTTGGCCCTTGTAATCAGTTTAATTGATTCGCTCTTGTCGGCAGGGAACATGAAAATGAGATTTTTGACAGCTCCGTTAATATGTATAATCCAATTATAAATGCGCACATTGAACCGCAGATTTCGATTGAGAAGGTGCGGGGCGATGGCTGGCCTATTCGATTAAATGCATAGTCAAAATAATTAATAATTAAACGAATTGCAAAACATCGCTGAAGCAACTGCAGAGCTAATTGATTTCCATATTGTTTTTGGCCAGAGAACAAATGGAATTTTAAATAGTAATTCTTGAAGGGAAACTTATCAAGGAAAAGTAAATTATTAAAGCGGAAAGAAGCTACTTTTAATTATAAATATTATTATAGCTTAACACTTATTTATTGCTGATTGAATTTTATGATTTCTTTGAACACATAAATCAATATAATTAAAGTTATACACACTTCACATAATTATATATTTAACAGAAGTTCTATTAGGAGGTCAGCAATATTTTCATTATTAAATCAATGACTTATAACAGTTATATATTAAATAATATTCTCTAATTGATTAATAAACAAAAAAAAACTATGCGTGGGGTTTGGCGACCTTTTTGTTTTAAACAAAAAGAATATATTAAATAAGTAATTATTAATTGAATAAGCCTAAACCTTTAAAATTAAAGTTCTACACATTTCGCATAATTATATATTAAACAAAGAGTCTATTAGCAAGTCAGATATATTAAAATATTTAAATATTTGACTTATAATTGTAACTTATTATTAAATAATATTTTTATTGATTGATTAATGGTGAATGTTAATTAATTAAATTATTATTGATTGGTAGAAGCACTTGAACCCATTAAAAATGAAAATTCTAAACATTTCACATTCTAGATTTAAACAGAAAGGAATCTAGAAATATTTAAATCATTCACATATCATTTGTATATGTTTTTAAAATATACTTTTATTGATTGATCAATGATAAAAATATACTAATTTAATTGCTATTGATTGAGGGAACCACTCAAAATTTAAAATTCAATTTCAACACGTTTCACATTCTAAATGTAGTCAGCATAATTTGAATATTTAAATAATTCATATGCAAATATTGAATATTATTAAATAATATTCTTATTTATTGTTAAAATGATAACTTATAATAACTTAGACTGAGAGAGCTATTTAACGGAAACAAGCTTTAACAATTCTTTTGAAATTAGCACAAAAACTTAACCAAATTAAGACATCTTTCGAAATATTTCAATTTTGAATTCAATTATAAATGTTATATTTTTAATTATTTCCACAAACAAATGGACAACAATTAATTAACCAGCGCTTAATGAAAACATTACAGTTAATCCGCAAAATCTTTTAATGGAAACACATTAATAAAAAATTCCACACTTGTCAGGGAAAATATAATTAATGAAACCGCGCACTGTGATATTTTGTATTATTAATTTCCTACACAGAAGGTAGCACATACGCCCCGTTTTTTTTTTAACTTCGGGCGAAGAAATAACGCATACGCCCCGTTTGACACTTACGTTTTCAATAATTCTTATAAAAGGCAGCACGGCTAATCCAAAGTTAGGCTTTCGCTTTCGATAGCTGAGGGGGAATATTTCGGGGAGTATTTCGTGTCTTTAAACTCTTTGCATATTCACTACCGACCGACAAATTGAATTTATGCCAATTAGTATGCGCTTTTCTTGTGCCTCTTAATTAATTAAGAACTCATAGTCGAATTGTGGCCATTTACTTAACCGAATTGAAGTGCATTTAGTGGCGATCGCGCCCGCTGCTGCCGAGAGCATGTGTCGTTCGCTTCGAAGTTGACGCGTCGGAGTGAAAAACTCGCATGAATGGACCGTCGTCGGGGCAAGACGTTTTTGTGTAAAAACCCCGGGCTTCAGGCAGCGACGTCGGCAGCGATCGCCGACTAAGTACGAGCGCTTTTAAAACTGAGCCGATCGCTCAAGTATCTGTGTATCTGTGAGATACGAGTGCCGCAGCCAGGTGCTGCAATCCTCGCCGTTTAGACCAGAAATTTGGCAATTTAGCTTTAGCCTAAAACTTAAACTTAAACTGCTTTGTGGTGAGTTTTTCGAGTGTGTTGGATTTTCCTTTTCGGGCCGGTAATTGGGGGATTTTTTTCTTCTTTCTTGTATGTAGTTATTCTTCGCATTTATGCTGAGTCACAGGCTGTACTTTGGGTTACCTCTTTTTTTTTTTTGACTTGTTTACTTTATTTTCTCGCCGCCTTTTTTATCGCCTTGGTGACTTGGTGGTTCTAGTTAAGTGAACTTGGCGGACTCTTTATTGCTTCCTCTTGGTATTTCCGACTTTTGGGGTTTTTTGAGCTGAGCTGAGGGATATGCGAGGCGACGGCCTGGAAAGAGTTGCCTTTTACTCTCGATTTTATTTTGAAGTACACTGAACTTGTTCTTCTTGGTTTTTGATCTTTATTTGTATATTTAGTAAGCAAAGGATTACTAAGAAGTTTATCCCTTGGGTTGTTAATTAATTACTTAATAGGGTAAGTGACATTTCTATATAAAATTGCATATATTTCTTATAGATAACTCTATAAATATTCCAGAAAACTTCCACCGTTTTTTTCTCACTGCCCTTGCCATTAAACCAAGGCTAATTGCGAATGCCTGATCCCATTCAAAAAGCATGGCTTATCAATTACAAATAATAAACCCCGAATTATCCACCTTGAAGGCAAAGAGTTCAAGAGTTGTGAAAAACTCCCCAACTCCCTACGAGCCGCGGAGCTTCAGCCATAAACCCAAGTGGAAAATTTTCCAAACGCCGCAATTGTTTTTTATATCTCTAACTCGAACTATTAATTCCCCCTCACTATCCAGACGGTTTTAACTAAAGCAAATCGTTGTTTATCTGACTGAGTACTAATAGTACGCACACTGACGTCATAAATACTCGTATTAATACTCGTATTAATACCCCTTGTTGTTTACTTAACCCTGCAGGGGTATGTCTGAACTCTTCAATTAGAAACCTGTGTGTCTGGGATGCCCACAGCGTGGTCATAAAATTCTATGATCCACGCTGAAGGACGTCCAGTAGCTGAAAGCAATCATAACTTTCTCGAGCTATAAAAAATGGCACTTAATTAGCATGGAATGTGAGCCAACCCAGACTGATCTTAGCACACTACAAAGTAAAAGGCCTTCGATTATGAGATAACCCCATAGAGATTAAGCGTTGAATAAGATTATGATATAAATAAATACTATTACCATATTAAATACTTCATTTGTTCGCAGCCTATATAGTTTACAAGTCAATATGTTTGCGGTGTGGCTCTGAGAGTAAGTGATTGATGACAGCGCCTTGCTTACTTATGATTTCAGCACACTAAATAGCATGACCGGAACTCGGAAGCTGCGTCTTTTGTGGCACATTTTGCCGCCACAACAAAGGAAGTTCTAAATGAACGCAGTTCAATGCGTATTTAGGGTCAAAACTGGACCCCAACACAGCACTCAGCGCGATCCTCAAGTGCTTGGCAAACTGAGGAGTCCGGAATTCGCACGGCTTACAAATGACACAGACAGTTAGTCGGTTATCGGCCAAGGATGCCACTGCAGTTATTCAGACCCCACAAAAAGACCTTAATCTAATAGCCACGAAGGTTGCAGTGGGACAAGAACGACTTAATTGTGGTTGTGAAACATAAACTATGTTTTTTCGGCGACACATGTTGTCCGGCGGTCGTCGTCACCGCGTTTTTGGGCAAACAAAAATTTTAATTTATATTGCTTATAATTATAATTACCAGCATTTTGCGGAAAAGGCCACGCCGGACATTAAAAGACAACGCTCCACTTGAATGGCCCGAGGAATTTGACTCAGTTGTAGTTTTGTTTTTATGCTTTACAGAGCCTCCTCATTTTTTAACACTCATTGCAGGCAAGTTCAAGTTTGCCAGAGACTCGGAGTCGGAGTTTAAATGGGTGATTAGTTAACGGCACGTTCGATTTAAGTGCCCTGCGATGACGATCTTAACGGCATGATCATGTTCGGTACTTGGTACTGAGATTTAAGCGAGCAAGTGCCAAAAAAAATGTGTTTCTTTTATACCGAAATGTTGAGTTTGTTTGACAAATGTGTGATATTACCTTTTAAAAGAACACAAACCTCTTGTTCTCTTAAGAATAAATATTATGCGAGTTAAGTGCTTCCAGTGAATCCCCTTTCTTTTCGCATTAATCACCTTAAATTGTCTGCAAACTTTCCACAACAAGCTTATTTATTTAACTGATTTATTTATAAATTTATTTAGTACCTAAAAATACTTAAGTAAATTGCAAAAGAATTTCATTTCCAACAATGCAGTTGTTACTTTCTCAGACTCTTAAAATTATAAAATAAAATATATATAATTTAATGATTGCCTGGATACATTCTATAAATCTAAAAGAAATTGTTAAAAGCACCAACAAATGTTTTAAGAGTTATGTAAATCTCTAGCCTAGTTAATCATTATTTCCGTAGACTTTTCTAAGATTTTTCATTAGATCTAAGATACTCCAACACTAAATATACTCTTTTCCATCTCAGAAGGTATTGTTTAATACATTGTTTGCCTGATTTTAGCATCTATGTTTCCTTAAATTGCCGCTGTCTAGTGTATATTTGCTTGTTAGATCTTTTTACGTCCCTTTTATTATTCAATGACATTAACAAGATTCAATTCACACCAAATTGCTAACTAGAGGGGGCATCGCCATATCGTTATGGCTCAGATCAACTAACCGGGCAAGAATCTATATACTGCACTTCGAACTGGCCAAGCCCTAAGGGACTGTTTAATGAGTTTTATGTCAAACCTTTCAGCTTGTTTGTCCGCCACTTGGCACGGAATCTTGGGCTTGGGATTTTTGTCTGGATAGTGTGGCAGTCAGGTTACCCGACAACGTGGGCCGGAATTAAATAGGAACTTTGAACCTGAGACAAGCTTTTTCGCGTTGTACTCTATTGTGGGACAAGGGTGTGACCAGAACGAGAGACACCATTCATCCTTAGCATTGAGAGTTGAATCACCTGTTGATTGAACGAACCCGAAAACAGGTCTCGAGCGATGAGGTTACCCGGCCTAAAAATCCAACGGAGATCGAGAAGATCAAACGGCATCTCTCATTGCCAGCCAAGTCGGAAATCAGACACAGCACGAGCCAGACCCATGAAATATGACCTAGCCAAGAAACAATATATAGTGACGACCCCAAAACGATTGCCAAAATATGACGTGAAGTGCAGAAATTTTTTGCCTTTTTCATTTTTACATATCCATTAATTCAATTACTCACAGACGGTGAGCGGCTAGCGGGCTTACAAAATATTCAACTTCGGCTCCAAGGGCCATAATTCACAGACGACTGGCCTAGAAGCCCGAGGAGTTGGCCCAACAGCGGCGGTGGTGTTGGCCAATTTTATATATATTTGTTTCTTGCAATTGCCGCTTGAAGGACAACAGGCCCAGAATGCCGCACAAACTCAACTCAGCCCGGGCACACACACACAGAAATCTCTTTCTTAACGCGGCCAAGAAAATGAAAAGTTTTCCCCCGTGCTGGCTGGTTTTTTGGAGGCGTTGAAATGGAAATAATTACCCGCAGACTTGATGTTTTAATTTGTGGAAAATACTTTGCCTCTCTTGAGGATTTCTCACTTCGGTTCATATATGGCTGGGGATTAATTGTGGCTTAATTGGATGTGGGAAGGGCCAGAGGAAACAGCAGCAATATAGTATTTAAGGTAGGGAAATATTTTCATCTATACAAATATTTATTTATATTAATTTGTATTGTATTTCTTTATACAGCAATACAGGTTTTAAGGTAATAAAGCTTGGTAGGGTATTATTTTCTACTTCTAAAATACTTATTTAAATTAAGTTGTGTATTATATTTTATGCTTAATATACTTATATCAATATACTTTCTTAGGTAACAAAGCTTGGTAGGAAACTATTTTCTTCTTCTATTATATTTATTTTAATTTATTTGTTTATTATATGGTATTTATTTATCAAGTATTGTGTCAAGTATGGTACATAAAGTAAGAAAATGTTGTATAGAAAGTAAACAAATAAAAGAGTTACTTATTTTGGATGATTGGTATAATTAAAGGTTAATACGTGTACTTAAGAAATGCCAGTTTGTATTTTATTTTGTATTTAATTGATTTATTTAATACTTTTGATAACTTTAGAAACAAATTTAGGTTTATTTGTATAAATAAAGTAAAAACCAGAGTTTCTTTACATTCAAAAGTGAAAAAAGATATATGTATGTATGTATATAATCACTTAACAGCGCGCTGTAAGCCACATAATGAGTTGATGCTAAAATAAAAACCTAAACCTAGCATACTTTCAGGCATACATGACGTAAATCTTAAAGAAAACAACAAACAACACTGCAAATAAGTTACCAAAGAACTATTATTTAATAAAATTAGCATATTGACGTGTATTCAGTTAAAAAAAAACACTTACCTAATAACCACTATAGTGGAAGCTGCTGAGTTCTTGAACTTATTAAACTTCGACATTGGAAATCCCGCCCCTTTATCGACTAGGGCGTTACCCATCAGCAGTCGCAATATTGCTCTACAAGGCTTAACGAGATTTTCCGTTGTTCAATCCAACTTTGAATTAAATTTCTCCCTTATTATTAGCTCGACGCTTGCACAGCAATTATCAATTACTGTCAAGGTCAGTAAACTGGGACTAGTTAATTTCTTGAGGGGATTTACTACCCAACGCTCCTCTTCATAATTGTTCCAACTGTAAACTAGCAACAAATGGTCTTAAAATTAAACATTTAAACATTTCCAACATTTATTATTATTTTAACTGGTTTTATGACGTCAGGCAATGGTAATATATAAAGTGAGATTGCAAATGTGCGCGGCAGACACCAAAACATTAACCCATAACTCCAGGTCGTTGGGGTTTTCTGACCTCGAAGCCACTTACGTTAAGGGTCAACAAATTGCGGCAAAGCTCGTTGTATTTATTGCACTTTTTTTTGTGTTTTTTTTTCGTTATTTGTTTATCGACGCCGCACTCAATCAATTGTCATTCAGTTTGATCGATATATATGCACTTCAACTCACCCATGGCAGGTCCTTGCCTGCTCTGCCGATGATTAACTCTCTCATGGCCGGGATATTTAATTATGCTGCTGCTGTTATGGTTGTGTTAACTTATTATGCAATAGTTTTTTATATTAATTTGCTCGTTGCACTTAATTAACGCTGCTCTTTTCGTTTTGTTTTTTTTCGGGAATTTTTTTTTTGCTGGTTGTCTACGCACAAAGCTTCGAAATCGACTGAGTGACATGTTGCGGCCCTTGGTTCACTCAATTTCAGATTTCTTTTTGCAAAAAACAGGAGTGGAGTGGGGGGTTTAGATATTTAAATTAAAGGTGCGAAAGTGTATAGAAAAAACAGTTGTTTAATAAACGAAATTACCTGTAAATAATATTGTTTTTAGCTTTATTAGTATTACAATATTATTAGTTTTGTATTTAGGTAATATTCTTATGAAAGGAAATGGGAAAACCTGTACATAAATATATTTTCTCATTAAATATACTTGTAAAAATGAGTTAATTAAATAATTTACAGATCCAGCACCGTTTTTATATATTTTTTTTAACTCTGCCTTTCTTTTATTTATTTCTAGTCTATAAACATTTTATTCCAATAAGTTTTAAGCGTTATTTCCCTCATTTTTTCACACTTGAAACCCCTAATTCCGCTCCTGATTTTAAAAGAACATTTAATAGGTCTTAATTGAACTGTGCGGCTGACCTGCTGGCATGCGTAAACCAGCACATATAGCTCCATATATGGCAGCATACCAGACAAGCCCGGGACTTTAATGCTTGGAGAAAGAGAGAACATGGAAATAGTTTGTGAGAAACACTATAGTCTGACCTCTGGGATGGCCTCAACCCAGCAAGAATGATATAATTTTTGTGTGGCAATTCCAACCTACCTCAAAAGTGAGCAAACAAAAATATGATTCTCTTCTCTAATTACAGAAACTTCAACCCTTCGGCTGCAAATGTCAATCAACTGGCAAGGCAAATAAAAACTCTGGAATTTATTTTGCATAAATGTAAATATTAATTTCCATTTCCAGCTAGGCAAACAGTGTTCGGAAAAAAACGGAAATTAAATTGTGCAATCAAAAATTGTGATGAGCGAGGAGGAGGAGTGGAGCAAAAAACCGAAATGCCAAAGCCTGGCAAATGCAGGAATTTTGTTTGACGCACCTCGTCCGGCACGGTTCGGTCAGAAACAGATGCCAAATGTCCATCAGAAATGCAGCCAATGGATTTGCTAAAAAGTACCAGGTGCTGGCCACTTTGCTGGCTTTGGGTTTTTCGAGCTTGTATTCGGAGGCGAGCGGAGCACTCTCCGGATTAATTAAAAATGTAGCGCCTCCGGCCGCAGGCCTTCACTCAACCGGGCTGGGGCTGGGGCTTCGGCGGCTTCAACTGCACTGGCAGCCAAGTTAATTGAATTGGCTACTGGTTATCGGGGCTTATTTCTTCGGGCCAAGAAGTAGCTTAGAGAAAGAGGTCCTTTTTGTTTTTCATAAATAATCATTTCATATTTCCCTAAGCACGTGACCAGAACGAATTTTATTTTCATTATCCAATTGCAGCTAAGTCACCGTGCGATCTGAATAAATCGGGGTCACCCCTTCACTAATTTAGCAGCGTGTCGGCGGGCATCCCTTTGTCCTTCGCTTGATTTTTATATCCCGTGTGGTGGTGGTGGTTTTAATTTCCAGCCTTTTGCATATATTTCAGCGCAATCTGTTGCCTAACTAGGCGTTACATTGATGCTACTTTCCGGGGGTTACGACTTCCTCCGCGAGGAGGCGGGGGGGAATACTGCGAATGCTGTGGCGGCGTCAGCTGGCGCTACTCTCTAATTAGTCCCTGACAACTTGTTACGAGATCAAGCGAATCGAAGGCTCAGGTTCTGCCAAACTGGGTGACAGATGAGAGGAGAAATAAAATAAGTTTCGGCTGAGCATGTGAGCAGGTTGTAAGGGGAATAACTTATTAGGGGATTAACTTTTGAGGGCCATAAGGGGAATGACAGTGAGATTGATCCACTTTCGAGAGTATTGCGAGCTATATGGGGGAAATAAATTGAAAAGAAATATATTAGAGCTTAATAAGAAGATCAATTAAACAGAAAGCCAAAGAGATATATAAGATGTACACTTTTAGATAAAAATATATGGATATAATATATGAACAGCTTCTTAACTCTTTCCGCACTTTCTCTCTCACTTGAATGACTTAACTTCGAAAGAAGATCCCCCGAGACAAGACTCTTTTCTTTTTTCAAACTCCTCGCGACATCTATAAATTTCCTGTAGATTTATTTTGACTAATTACTCCCGATACCCTATAAATTCCCAACTTACTTCCGCCTGGCTGAGCCCACACACCTTGTGTGTGTGTGTGTGATTTCAGTGCCCGCAGAGAGTCACATAACTCAGCGAAGTACACAAGGCGACATACAAATTAATTAAAGGACTCCCTAGGCCTCGTCCGCGAGTCAAGTAGCGGCAGTCCTTCGACGGCTTTCACACGTTTGTAGGAAACCGCTCCGCCTTGTCCTTTTTGGATATTTCTCCTCCTTGGCCGCAGCGTCAAGTGATGAGCCTTTTTTAGGGATCTCTCGGGCAAGCAACCCTCCTCGAGTCCTGTGGGCTTGCTTCTGTTATTATTGTTTCGAGCTGTCAAATTTCGTTGTATCCTTTGCTGTTCCCTGTGCGCGCCTCCTTTGGCCTTTTTGCAATTTCGTGTAATTTTATTAATCACAACAACACATTTGTTGCCTGCTACGCTTTTTCGCCGCCGCTGCCGCTATCCTTTTCATTTCTGGGTCTGTGGGCCTGTGTGTCCTGTCATTTAGTTTTGACTAATTATGCAATTTGTATGCAATAAAAAATATTAATTGCCCCGGCTCGTCCCTCGTTTTCTTTGGTTTGGAAAATGCCTGCAACTCTGCAGCGCTTCCCTTTAAAGCTTTTGTTTATTTATTTGTTGCTGTTGTGGGGGGAGTGGGGCGGGGGGAAGGGTCAGTGGGGAAGTCCAACGCAGTCCATGGGGGAAGGACTATCCGGACAGGGCTATGCGTATTTTCCAGTTCGCTTAATCGGCGCCCCCATGCGTACATCAAAAATCAACGAAGTTCATCTGCGAAAAAAAGCAGCAAAAAGAGAAAAGAGAAATTGAATTGCAAAAAATAATAATGGAAAATTATTTTTCTTTTGGTCTACCTCAAAAAAACAGCGGAAAGAGCACTTCATCTGAGGTCATAGGGCAAGTAAGATATGTGAAAGGGTAAAAAATTATGCAAAATAATACACAACTTTAAAGGGAATTTAATAAAACAGAGGAATTGGCCAGCAGAAATGTTTAAATTTCACAGAAAGAAACAGAATTATTATTACATAAATATATTATTATTATAATTATTATAATCATAATTATAAAAAACTATACATTATTCATATAAGTCTGTACTTGTAGCATTAGGATATTTATAAAATGAAATGAAAACTTTAATATAATTTAAAATTTATTTTTTAAAACTTACATATATGGATCACAGTCCAAAGAACACAAGGGGCCTCCACAGCTTGAAATCAAATTCCGCATGTGTGGCATTATATTTCCCAAGTGATGGAAATCCATCCAAATACAGGCTAAATAAGAGCCACATTTCGGCTTTTACCAACGTTTTTGTGGTTTTGGTTAGAGAAATGTATTAATTTAAAATATAAATTTAATATAATAATCTATAATATATACTACACCTTAAAACAAAATAGCAAGTTTTATAATTTTAAAAGATTGAAGTTATTTATTTATTTTTACATTGTATACTTGTATAAATCAAGTAAAAGATACCAGTTAATAAATCCTCTTTAAACCCAAAATCAGCCTTGATTACAACCCCATTTAAAACCATCTCAATGAACCATTTAATTAGCTATTCATCAGTTATTTGGAAAATCCATCCAAATTAGCCTTTCCCACATATATTCCCTGATACACCTAACTAAGTAGCCGCTGTTAACAACCACTCCACTCCCAACCACTTTGGCCAAACACAAATAAATATGCACAAGCCACCGCAAAACCGCAACTACCAGCCAACCACACACACACTCACACACTCGCCACACTCCACACACAACCATTAAATGTGTAAATTTCATAAATTAACCAATAAAGTTGGCAATTATTTCCATACAATCACGGACGAACAACAAAAAAACGGCGATGTGCAATCAAATTAAGTGAAATAAAGTAATAAAATGAAAAATGCAAAAATATTTTTCATAAACTGAACTTCATGAATGAAAACTTTCCGCCTAAAGCCAAATAAAAATAAAAATAAAGCGGAAAGCGAGGAAAAACTTGGCAACTAAAAATCGCTTCATTCTAATTACTTCCTTCGCGACTTCGCTGAAGGACTTCCGTCGTCGTCTAGTCCAAGTTCAAGTTGAGCTCAAGGGGGAGAGAGAGGCTGGCGCATAAAACAATCGTTTTGTAATAAAGATGAAAATTTTATTAAAAGATGTCGGAAACAGATGTCGCCGCCCAGTGCCGAGAACGAGAACGAACTCCGATCCCCGTGGTGGTCCGTGGTAGGAAAAACCCACCCACTGGGCAGCAAAAGCCAAGCCCAAGCCCAACACACACACACTTTATAATCTTTTATCGCATTTTTTTACTTGGCTGACACAAAGAGCGTATTTATGCGACTGTTAACGTTATGAAAAGCCCATAATTTCCCAGCCACCCCATCGCAGAGTTCCCCTGCACCCTGCCTATGTAGTGGCCCGGCGAATATAATAAAAATAATAAACGTTGTCCTGAAAATCGATGGCAAACAGAATTCGCATTCATTTCATGGCTGCGAGAGTGCGCCGTCCAAGTGGGCGGCGGCGACGGTGGCAGCAGCTGATATCGACAGTTAACTTGGCCGGAATGCTTTTTCTATATCGCCGTCCTTCGCATCGAGTGTCGTGTATAAATGTTTGCGCTTTATTATATTGCCACCGAGCCAGCCACCCACGAATCCACTCAACCACGCATTTATCCCCGCCCATCTTGCAGCATCTTGTGACATTTTACCTTCTTTTTTTCTCTCCTTTTTTTTCCCAGGACCCTGCAGACGACGATACACGATAATGATATCCATATAATGATGCGGCTGTCAGCGGCATTCGATTCCACACACACACACACACGCAGTCCCCATGAAGTTGTTTACTCGAGCCGCTGGAGTGGCATCTGGCATGTGGCACTCTTTGAATTTTTGGCCAACTGAATTTACCTGCAAGGGTATGTGCCGTCGCACAACAGAGTTCAAAAAGGAAGTTAGCTGGAACTTGTCAGGAGCTTGGGGCTTTGATTTCCAAATTGCCAGGAAGGAGTAACAAGGTCCTGGCATTATCATAAGCATGCGGCATCATCTGTTTGTTAAAAGATATCAATAATAAGGTCTTCAAGGGGATTTGCGGAATAAATATAAATCGCTGAAAGGGGGAGATTATATTGGCTTAATTTTGATACAAGAAAGTAATTTGGTGGCTCAATAGTTAATACAGAAAACCTTGCAGAAGCCTTTATTTCATGTGTCAGGGGTTGTTTTCGATAGTTTAAAGTAGAAGAGAGCTTAAACAATTCTAAAATACTCTTCTCCAATACTTATTTAACATCAAACAAAATGAAAAATATATTAAAAGATTTAAAAAAATCTTAAATAAACTACCCAAGACATATTTATTCATAAATAATATTATCTTTATATTTAAAATAGTTTTAAAGCTGTAACAAATTTTTAAATTAACTTTAACACATTTATCCTTAAACAAAATTACCATAATATTTAAACATTTTTGAAGGATCTATTTATAGATAACCTCTTGGCTTATATATTTTAAATTAAAATAATGAAAGTTCTCCTGGATCTTCATCAAAAATTATTAGTGTTAGGCTTTTCCGAAGAACAAATAAAATTACTAGTGTTATATTACCTTTAATAATCTTATAATAATAATAAAATCGTATATATATACTATTCCAATCTCTCGTAATAAACAAACCCAAACACCAAACATTTAACAAATTACAAGGATCACTTCACAGGGACTTTGATCTCCAAGGCTCAAGGGTTTTTTTCCACTGATTTTCGCGCCGCCAACACCAATGCATTATGATTTTCTCCACAACACACAGCCATTATCTACAATGTCAAGCTCCTCAAGCTGACAAAACAGGACCCACAGGACTCAGGACCCACAAAGCCCAGCCAAAAAGCCAAACGTTAACAGCACAATAATCCCCCAACAACATCATTTACATATTTCCAATTCGGCAAACAAATTAAAAAAATAAAAGCGAAAATATAAACTCCAGACTCCATGGCAACACTCTGAAAAACAATTAAAAGTTTGTCTTCAACACCTACCCGCTGCTCGCTCCCCAACTGGGGATGATATATATATATATACATACATATCCATCTATATCTATATGTACGATGGGGGTTTCCCAACACAAAAGCCTGTTTTGGTGACCCCTTTCATTTGTCAAAAAGCAGCGCCATGACAATGGCAGATGGAACCACGAGCGGAAGTTGGGATAATCTACGGGGGAAAATCTGTGGGGGAAAAAGATCAGGGCGAAAAACTGCTGCACATTCAACCCACTTATCAAATAATTGTCCTCATATTATGGCAACTACAAAAAGAGATGGAGATAGGCAACTGGGGAGTGGAGAGAGCCATTTCCCCCATTTTCTATTTCTCATTTTCCATTTTCCCCATTTAGCTGGGGACACCCCCCGCTCTCCTAGAAGAAGAAATTGCGGAAAATGGAAAATACTCAGCAGCTTAAGCCATGTGTCGGTGCCAAATAAAAATGTAAGGACTCTTCAGAGCACACAGCCAGAGACACACACACACACACACACGCTGAAAGCGGAATCCTTTGCATAAATGATGATGGCATGATGAGAACTTTTAATCATTATTATCACATATTTATACGCTTATATGAGCATGTTTTATGTACTCGCTGCCAGCAGAAGAAGGCAGAGAATCCTTCGGCGGCAGAGCCAGGGGTAATCCTTTGAGGCGTGCTTCATATGAAAGCAAAAAGCCACAAATGGCAGCGCAAAACAATCGCAATTGGAGACGGGGCGAGGAGAGAGGGACGTGGACGAGGACGAGGACGAGCTTTTGTTATCCTTACACTCGCACTTCTTCTACCCATTGTGGAGAGCACTTCTGCTCCTTTCAGATCCCGGTGATGGCTTTCCAATTCGAGTGAGGCCACGCCCTCCCAAGCCACAAGGGTTGCTCTTCGCTCTCGCTCTCACTCGGGCACGTCTCTGTGTGTGTGTGCGTGTGTAGTAGTCCTCCTCGCACAATAGAGGCCAAAAGGACATACACATCCTGCTCCCCAGCGCTTAGCGCTTACATAACCGCGCTCCCTGCTCGGCCATTTTCGCATTTACTTGGCCTCCGACCCCCCCGGGAGTAAATAAGTCATCATTGTCGATAAACTCGATTGTCGTCATCAACGGCGACGAGGACAACTAATTTGCGGTCATAATAAAAGTTAATCTACTGACTCCTTGGCTCTTTGCCTCAGATTTTCCTATTTCTTCTTATTTTCTGCTGCGATTCGACGCTCCACTGGGGCCTGCAACAAATTGCGCGGACAAATTCAAAAGTTGATGGCGACGTGGCGGTGGGTTGCGGGGGTCCAGTTCAAATTATGGTGCACATTACCATGAATTTTGTATAATCAAGTTTTTCTATTAAAATATATGATGGTAATTTATTTACACTGTTACAAAGGGGGTTAGAGTTTTGTAAAAAAATTTTATTTATTAATTTACATAATGGGAAGACTCTTCTGAAGTATGTGTGTATATTTATGGGGATTTTATTTGATAACTTTTTACTTAAAAAATAATTATGTGAAGCGACCACAAGATTAAATATTTATGTAATACTTACCTTTTGTATTTAATAATATTAAATTATTAATTTTTTGTAAAGAAATTTAATAAAAATATGTATGAGAATTATAATTGAGAACTTTATTATAAAAAAACATTTTTTAAAGCGCTCACAAAATTATAGATCTTTTTATTAAATTTTTAACCTAATATTGTTATTCATATTTTTGGGAAGAAAAATAGGGTTTTTTATGTTTTTAATATCTAGAAATTAAAAAATATAATTTGTATCGCGGATATATCATTTTTGTTGGTTGTGGTAGGCGTGGCAAATGTTTAAACCAAAATTAATCTATAAGAATGTGGTCCCAAGGCTTTAAAGATATAGAAAGCTCTTATAGTCTTTTAGAACTTTTGGCTCATACAAAATAACGGACAGACGGACAAACGGAATAACGGACAATCGAACAAACGGACAAACGGACAAACGGACAGGAGGCTAAATCATATTCCCCTCACAATGCTTACAAAGAATATATATATTTCCACAGTTCGGGAAAGCCTCTTTCTACCAGTAAGTAAAAAAACCTGTCGTGATGGAGCAGAGTGTTCTACAGATTCGTGATCAGCAAGGGATTCTTCCCACAAAACCAAGATTTGTTATATAATTTGTAAACTGTACATCGTAGACTTGTGAGATAATTATCATAATCTCTTAAAAACGTAAAGATTCAATCTTTAATATATCCCTTTAAACACCTTACTTCGCCCCACTGTGCCACGCACACTGTGGCATACAGCAGCCAAAATCTAATAAGACCCAAAGGATATTTTGCGATGTGCGCACACAGTTCAAGGCAGCGAGTGGCAAAGGCACAGGCAGCGGCAACAAAACAAGAAAATTAAATTTTTATTGTTTTCACACAAATAAAATCAAATAAAAAGCGTACAACAATAGGGAGCAGGCAAAGGCTAAACAGGACACTCGTGCAACAACAGAGAGAGAGCCAGGGCGCGAGCGAGAGCGAGAGAGTGATATCTATATATAAGGAAGAAAATCACGTGCCGCCACATAAGCGAAGGCTACTGGGCAGGAGAAACGGACCAACCACCGAAGAGCAACCCCCGTTGGCATCCTGGATGCTGCGTCCCTCTGGCTGCGTCCTGCGACCTGCGCCTGCCAGGACAACAAGCCAGAGCCAGTTCAGTTCGAATTGAGCACTCGACGCGAACGGCGGGAAATCGGGAAAAACGTTAACGTTACGGAAAATATAAAGAGTTTCGGGGAAAATACCGCAAATACGTTATGTCTACGGCCTTCCTCGTGGACAGTCTCCTGCACGCCCAGCAGACCTTCACGGAGAGCCAGCTAAAGTCCAGCCTGAGCGAGATGCTGTTGTCGCGTCGGGAACGTGAACGGGACAGGGATCCGGCGGATCCAACGGATTCCACCGCCCCAGAGCGGTGCGTCGCGTCCGAGCGTCCGAGCAGGAGCAGCTGCAGCTGCTCGAAGCGCGGCTACAAGTGTGATAAGTGCCGCGAAGTCCGGGCCGAGAGTGTTGACAGCATCGAGGAGATGGACGAGGATGAGGATTCGTCCGCGGACGAGATAGTGGCCGACATAGGCAGCGTGGGCGACGAGGAGCCGCATATGGATCTAGACGAAGAGCTGGAACTGGAGGACGAGCTGGCCGAGGTGGACGAGCCTGCGGCAATCAAATTGCCCAAGGTGGAGCCCAAGGATCCGAGCAGCCCGGCGGTGGGCACCACCACCATCCTGAAGGATAGCAATAGCAAGCCCATACTCAAGTTCAGTGTCAGCGCGATTCTGGGGGATACCCGAGAGGGGGTCCGGGTCAGGAATGGTAAGCATCACACTTTTTGGGAGAATATGTATTTAAAATAGTTTGAGAATTGTTTATTAAGGATATTTTTAAGTACGAAAATAAAGTATTTAAACATACTTAAAAGTTATCCTAAGGAAGCTTAACTTTTCTTTTATAAATCTAAAATATATTGTCTGGAAAAGCTTTCAATTTAATTAATTAAATATTTCTAAAAGAATCCTTTGTGCCTTATATTTTTAGTATAACAAATTCCCCTAGCTTATTCCAATTTTCAAGTGGCAATCAAAGATTGCAATATCCCTGAGATAGTTTCCTCCAATTAGGAGCCTTGCCTCGGGCTACTGTTCTCGAAAGGAATACAATTAAAAAGGCTTGGCAATTAATTTGCCGTGGCTAATGCCGAACATAAACAAAACATACAATTGCAATATGAAAAGCCAAAAGAATAACAATCTGGCTAAAAAAGTTTCCCTACTCTACGCAGTTGCCTTCGTTTTTTACGCCGTGATTTTATTGTCTGTGGCCTAAGCCCTCGGGGCGTTGCTCCGCTGAGCCTCGCAGGCTGTAAAAACACAACCAGACCTAATCATGTTTAAATTATTGAGCTGAGCTGAGGCAAAGCCGCATAACCAGTTCGGACTTCCGCCAGGATTCGAATAGATATAACCGCCGATCCGATGCGATCCTTGGCCGCGTGCTGCAACGAACGGGGGATGAGGACGAGGACTAGGAATGTGTGGCATTCTCTCTCCCTCTGGGGGTGTGGGACACAGCAACAGCAACAAAAAAGGAGGCGTAACCAATTGGCCATCAGTCAATGTAACAGCTTTGCCAGGATATTCTATTTTTTTAGCATTTGCAATGAAGAAGTCCTTTGCTTTGTTCGCGGCTAGTTTTGGGATTGTGGGATTTTAATTGTCATGTGATTATCGCATCGCGGCTTAGGTTCTTTCATATTAATGAGTGGGCCGGGCATTCTGATTTAATATATTTTTTTTGGCTATTTTTTATGAGGTTTTATTGGCCATATTTTGGGGTTAAATCTGTGTAGTTTTGGGTTTTGTTTTTTATAGCCAAAGCGTGCTGGAAAAGGTTTCTAGAACTCAGGGTTTTATGGTTGGGAATTAGGGGAAATTATTTGAACTATTTGTGTAATATGTTTGTCAATTATGGGAGTGCGGTTGTGATATTAAATGTTTTGGTGGAATATAAATATATAATAAAAAAGCATTACATACAGTCTGTTTTCATTGACTCAAAGCCAGTTTTTTAATATTATTTATTTGTTTATAAACTTAGAATTCGGTTAGTGAATAATCATTTTATAGGAGGAAAGCTAAAGCGTTTATTTCTATTTTATAAATATTTTTATATTAGCTTTTCAGTAAATTTATTTATTGAAGCTTATAGGAGTATCTGTAAAGTATCATAGCTAGTATCTGTGACAGAAAATAAACGTAGAAAGACTTATTTTTAACTTTACGAAGAATATATTTATCTATACTAAAAAAGGATATAATAAGATATAAAATATACCTTACTAAATAACTTCTTATACTTTTCTATACAGACATCTGATAATAAAATCTTTAAATCATATACTTAACTCCTTAAAACTAATCTTAAAAGTCAAGGAAAAAATCCTACACAATTTTCCCTATTCAAAAGCACTCTACTACAATAATAATTTATATGATATAATACTTAAAACTCCTTAAAACTAATAACTAAAATCGAAAAAGAAATTCCTACTCAATTTTCCACAGCCATAGGCACTTTACTACTAAAATTTGTATGATATATTCCCCATATTCCCTGACTTTTAACTATCATAACGACTGTTCCCAAACTAATTGCCTTCGCAAGCCAATCAATGATCCACTTTGGGCTAATGGAAATTGCTTTTTGCATTGGAAGTAAGCCCGGCCACAAAATGAACTTTTTGCCAGGGGGGGGCCATAAAGCAATGGGGCCAAAAAATGCCATGCCACAGATGCAGAAACAGATACAGAAAAACAGTCGGGGGAAACCGCGCGACAAACAAAACAAACAAAGGCGAACAATTATAACTTAATTTGGGCGCTCATTAGGCGCACATGTGCCACATCATTCGCAAAACACACACACACACAAGGAGCCAGGAGCCAGGAGCCAGCATTCAGGATATAGAAATGGAAATGGAAATTTTCGGGGGAGCCAAAGGCAAAAAGCTGTTGGCCACAGGACTCAACGCGCCGAAACTAAAGAGGCGTTAATACGTTAATTGTTTCGGTTCTCTAATCGAATTAAAATCATATCCCGAATATCCTGCAGCGCCTGTCAGGATGTCAGCAGAGAGAAAGAGAGAGAGAAGGAGCCGCAGTGGGGTCTGGCAATGGCTGCCTTTTTTGGGGGTGTTTAATTAGAAAATGAAATGCAGCCAAATGGAGCCACCCCCATTATCCTGATATCCTTTATACACACATATATATACGCACACATCCTGCTGCCTGCTGGCTGCGCTTCAAAGGCGCCAAACTTGCCTCTCAAGGTGCGAGTGTGCGTCGAGTCCTTTATCCTGGCGCTTGCTTTGGCTTTGGCTTAATTATGCCAACTTCACACTGACACTTCAAAGCAGATTTCACCTCCCATTGTCTGTGGGGGGTGGCTTCCTGTCTGGGAAACTGCCAAGACAGCACATAACACGCTCCAAGGACTCGGAATCCCTGCTCGAGAATGTGCCAGGCCCCCCACAAAGGCTTTGGCAGATTGTTTTCAAGCCTGACAATCTGACACTTCAAAGTGATGTTGGCTTTGTGGGGAAATCACATTAATTTGATAAGAACCAGTTATTAATAGACTTAATTACATATTAAAATATTTGCACAATTATTATAATAGTTAAAGGTGTCAAGCGATCAGCAATTAGTTCTTTATTATTAAACAGAGAAACCTAAACAATTTATTTATTTATTTACTTAATATACTTAATTATAGCTACAGGATGAGTATCAGCCATAGCTGCCAGGGCTTTCGGCTGGTTAACAAAAATTATATTGTATAAATTTATTCATTAATTAAGTGACAATCCAGACAAAATTAATTTTAAAATAAATCTACAATAAATGAGGACAATTATAAATATGCTAAGGTTATAATATAAAGGAAAATCTACTAGATATATATTTTTTAAATTATTGAGCCACTGAACCTTAAACAAATAATATTACTTTAAATACTTTAATACATATATTTATTTATTTATAATTACTACAGCTAAAAGGGCCCGGAAACTTATATTAATTCTAGCAAAAAATGTATCTATTTTATAGATTAATATTTTTATTACATATTCATATCCTTAAATATTTATTTATTAATTATAGCAAAGTCTGGAAATTTTTTCTTAAAGAATTTTGTACTCTTCTTGAAATTTCTTAAATACAACTGCTTAGGGGTTTCGGAAGGTTTTCTAAAATAACTTAGAATAAAGATCCAAGAAGCTCTTACAACATGAATAAATATCTAAAATTATCAAATTTCTTTAAATAAAAAATATTATAAATAAATTAAAGATACCTTTAAGAAAAACAACCTTAATAAACTACATTTCCCTGAGCATTCTTTTAGGTAAAACAATTTATTCAAACATACTTTTGGGGATCCCCACAATTAAAGCTCAGTGCTAGTGGGGCACTCCTCTCCTCAACCGATCACTACTGGCTATAACCACTCCTCGTTCCCACTCTCCGATTTTACAGAATTCATGCAACCGCAGCATATATGGCCTTATCTACAACAAAACTTCATGCAGCAACACACACATCAGTATCACCAACACCATCAGCAGCAGCATCCACAGCATCCCCACCACCACCAGCAGCAGCAGCACCACCAACAGTTGCCAGTGCCAGGACATCCAGGACATCCAGGGCATCCGCATCACCATCACCATCACCATCATCCGGGGGCGGGGCACGCCCACTTTCCGCATCCCGCATTTCTAACGCATCAACTGCCGCCGCATCAGCAGCAGCATCAGCAGCAGCAGCAGCATCCCGGCAATAGTTGTCAGCCGCAAACCGCATCCTCGTCGTCGTCACCTGGCAGCACAATTAGTGATAGCGACAACAATCACGGCGGCCCCAATCCCACAGCCAATCCCAGTGCCAGCTCTGGCCAGGATGGGCGACCGCACGAGGGCCTGGGTGCTGCGGACGAGGACAATGCCAATCGAAGATTAACGCAAGACAAGCAGCAGCAGCAGCAG
Organism: Drosophila baimaii; assembly: GCA_018874675.1. Classification (NCBI taxonomy): domain Eukaryota; kingdom Metazoa; phylum Arthropoda; class Insecta; order Diptera; family Drosophilidae; genus Drosophila; species Drosophila baimaii. The sequence goes on from JAEIIU010056580.1 coordinate 43,792, forward strand.
CACAACCAGATGCTGGGATCAGTCGCAGGAGGAGGAAGTGGAGGAGGAGGAGGTGGTGGTGGCCATCCCACACCGCCGCCACCGCCTCCTCCGCCGGTGATTGCCAAGCCCATGCCCAGCAGACCCACACCCTTCCTGCCGCACACCCTCAACCATCCGCACCTCCACTCGCTGCTGGCGCACTGCCGGAATCCCTATATGAGTGGTAAGAGTCGGTCCTGTAAAGAGTTGGAGTTGGAGATGTGTCCTGCTATACTTTAAATAATATTCTATTTAAATTACAAACCAAACTGGAAAGAAAAATAAGTAGAATTCTTCACAAATTCCTCTTAAATTAACTTTGGAAAAGATGCACTTCATCTGTGTCTTTCCAATTAATTTAAATTAATTTAAAGGCCATTTGCCCCAGTTAGTTTTTATTTCCAAGTGTACTTGGTGCTCCCTAATTGCTGTCCGAATGTGATGGTGACGACACATCCCCATCCATCCACCAACCAACTTCCATCGCCCGCTGTGCCCATTAACAAGTGTTTTGGTCTAATATGCATTTCCTCTCTTCCTCCATGAACTCTGCCCACTCTCCTCCTCCACTCCCAATTGCAGTTGGCGCCCAAGTGTTTCCCCTGCCGCCTGGTCAGGGCTTCCCCTGGGCCCACTCGACGCGTGGCAAGCCCCGACGTGGCATGATGCGACGTGCCGTCTTCTCAGGTGCGTGGCATGGGTTCTCTGGATTGAGGAAAAGGGTATTTACTTAAGGGTTTACTCTTCCCACTTGCAGATTCGCAAAGGAAGGGCCTCGAGAAGCGGTTCCAGCAGCAGAAGTACATCAGTAAGCCGGATCGCAAGAAGCTGGCCGAGCGACTGGGTCTCAAAGACTCTCAGGTCAGTGGCGTTATCACTTACTTATATAATAATACTATATAGCTTCGGCTGCCTTGGTGGGTTTTCGATACTTTTGATCGATGAATGAGTCATGCCTTTTGTGTATTTTTTTTGTTTTATATGAGCAATTTGTTGGGAATGCTCCAACTGGGGGCATAGCTCAGGGGTAGAGCGTTCGACTGCAGATCGACAGGTCCCTGGTTCAAATCCGGGTGCCCCCTTGCTTTTTGTATTTTAATTCTCTAGTAAATTGAAACCTTGTTTATTTGATATATATTTTTCTGTTTAACTAGCCCTGCTTGGAATATATTTGTATTTAAATATAATGCTTACTTTTTTGTTTACTCACAAGATTGAGATTTCGCAACATACAAAAATGTTGCATCATTAGGAGATGACTCACATCTCTTGGCTTAATTTAATAATTTTACACAAAAATAAATACGCCAACAGAATATTATGAAAAAATACTTCGAGCTACTTAAACTCTTTTTATAATTATTTAAGTAATATTTACAAATTCCTAAATTCCTTAATTGTTGAATCATTTGATGAAATATATTAAATTAATCATTAAATGTTACACTTTTAGATCGAAACCCATTTTATTTTCTCCTAATTGTTTTATAACTAAATTAAATATAATATTTACTTCATTAAATATTTCTTTTTTATTCGAACCGTATTTTATTTCCTCTCAATATCAAAATTTCTTTAAATGTTTAATCATTTGAATAAACATATTAAATAAATAATAAAATGTCCCTTTTTAAAGTCGAAACCCATTTTATTTTCCTTTAATTGTTAAATCATTCCATGAAATATATGTAATAACCCAGCAAATGTTCACTTTCAATTCGAAACCCATTCTATTCCCTATCAATATTATCAATAAGTTTCAAATTCTTTCAAATACTTAATCGTTTGATGAAATGTATTAACTAACTCATAAAAGATTTATTTTTCAATTCGAAACCCATGTAATTTTCCCTGAATATTAACTTTTATTTGCTTCTACAAAACCTTAGAATTAAACCCCTATAAAACCCCAAAAAGAACCCCCTAACTTGCCCCTAAAAAACACCCAATTACCATTTCTAAACGCATTTTACAAAACAACAAACTTTATCCACTAAACTCTCCCAATTTCGGGTGTAACCAATCCATAAACAATCTGCTCTCGAGACAAGTAAAAAATCAATAAGCATAATAAGCACAAAATGAAGGCATTATAAAATTATATATATATATTAAAACCGCTTCAGTTTGGCGAACTTTTCGCATCAGCTTTAATAAGCAGAGCAGACAACAAAGGGAAAACGTGAAGCCCGAAACAAAAAGCGGACAAAACTCCGCCCAGGAAAGCTCTCTGGCAATGGCTGCGCAAAGGGAAAATGGCAGAAAAGCAGGAAAAATGGGCGGGGGAATAAAGGGAGAGAGGGCGGCAGTCTCTCCTTGAAATGCGCAGTCGCTTTCTTATACATATCCCCCAGATCCAGATATTTATATACGGACGGATATATACATACATACGTACTCGGCCACCGAGGTCGAGGTATAATGAAATTATAACGAGCCATAAGAAATTCATGTCGCCTGAGACGGCAGACAGCTTTCATTGATTGCAAAGGGGTCCTGCCAACGGCCAGGACTCTTTCCGAGTCATGCAATAATTAAATTAATTTTTGTAAAATTCGAACACAAAAAAGGAGGAAGAAGAAAAAAGGGAGAAGAAGGGGAAAGAACACATTTTCACATGGCTGCGAATATTTTGCGTGGCCAATTTGGTCTTGTCAAAATGTAATCGATCACAACTCAATCAGGCCCGGGGAGTTGTCACCGCCATCCGCAGTCATCCCTTGAATCGGGATATCCCTACCTACCGACATCCCGACTGATGATGACTGACAATGTCATGCCAAATTAGTGCAGCTCCTTTTTTGTTCTTTTCAAAACTTTTCACTGGCACACATATGATTTATAAGAATTTCATAATTGCACAACATAAGCGTGTCCAGTTTGCATTCGCAACATGAATTCATCAACTCATTGCATAAGTCACGCCCCTTTTTTTATGAAACCTTTTCGGGGACGATCGATCATTTACAGGCTAATGATCTTATAATGCTCGCGTCTGGAATATAGGTATATATATACATTAAATGCTAACGTCAAAATCTAACTGATGTCTAGACTCTAGAGCTGAAAATTGTGTAAGATCTGTGAGCTATATTTATAATTATTTCCACAGTAACTAAGGGTTTACTTAAGCGCTTTAAGCGCCTAAGATTTATGGACTTAACTTAAGGCAAAATAAATCAGAGTTTAAGTTTATTTTCAGTAACACAAATAGAGGAAAAATAGATATAGCTTTGAGGGAAATATAATAAGCAATGAAAGCCAAATAAATATAAATTAAATACTCAGCTATTCAACCATTAAAATATTCAAAATAATTCTTTAAAGTTAAATTAAGCCCTAGTACTTTAACAATTCTATCTTCAACTTAAAGAATTTGTATACAAATATAGTAACTCCCCTTGAAGTCCCTCCAAAAACCCTTTCATAGTTATATTCTCTTGAAACTTCAACTATTATTTGATGATTATTACCCGCCAGCTTAGAGCTATAAATCCTTGGCTATGGATGGAAAACTTCCCAAGCATTCATCAAATGCAGTTTGTCAAAGTGTGAAAATGGAAAATGTCGAAGGCGCGGGAAAAACAAAAGGCGGAGAGGAAAACCGAGCAAAAAGAAAGCTCGTTTGGCGGCTGTGAAGCAAAAAATGTGCAAAAATGTCAGAAAAATTCGCATTGAAATCGCAGCGGGTGTCCGGCTACCGCAAGCTGGACGCAGAGGACTCTGGTGTCCAGGGATCCTGAACAGAGAGAGAGTATTGGGGCTGAGGAGGCAAAGGACAAAGGACAAGGGACACACACACTCAAAGTGTTGGGCAGCCGTCGGCGATGGGAGCTCCATTAACGAGCGCCGTCCATGTACGGAGTGTGGGATGTGCAGGATGGAGGTCCTTTTGGCTACGTAGTTTGGGTGATGAACGAGTGCGGATATTCACACTCGAGTGTCACAGGTTGAGTGTGTGTGTGTGTGTGAGAGAGAGAGGGAGGGAGAGAGAGAAAGTGTGAGTGAGTGTGAGTGGCTTGCATTGCGCCTAGCTGTATGCAACATGATTTAAGAGCCTGCCTGCCTCCTTCGCTTTTGCTGCACTTTTTGCGGCTCGCTTGTTGTTGCGCACTTTGCTGAACAGTTCGCGTCATAAATATATGGCTGCTGCAGTGGCCTGCAATTGCGAGTATCGAGAGCATTGGTTGGGGGGGCCCTTGGCCGCCCATTGTCCAGGCGAATGTGTCGCGTGCCTTGCGGTCGGACAAACGTTGCATTGATGATGCTCTCAGCTCAGCTCTCGGCATCCCAGTTGGCCAGTTCACCAGTTGGCCAGGTGATTCATCATTTCGAGTGTTGTTCATTGCAACGTTTATTGCGATTTTTACAAACGCACTCGAAAAATTGCTGGGCCACCGATTTATGGGCGCGGTTTCTTTGGGTTTTTTTTTTAACTGCAAATTTGGGAATGCAAGTCACGTTTTAGGGGATTGGTTTTCGGTATTAACTGCAGTATATTTTGGGTCTTGCGAGTAACATTCAGGAAATTCGAAACCTATTTTAGCAGAAATCCAATTAATATTAAAGGTTTTAAATGGTTTAAATTTATATATTTTCATTAGAATGTTCAAACTAGTATTTTTAATTTGTTATTTGTAAAGTTTGGTATTTTTTCTATCTTCAGTACTCGAAATCAATTTAATAAAATTAACATGGAATATTCTATGATCTCTTTAATACTTTTCCTAATATTAAATTAAATAAATATCCCTAATACCCCTCTTTATATTATATTCTTTCGCTAGAAATATCAAAAACTCCCATTAATTATATTTTCAGCCCCGACATTCATTGCTTTTACTAATTCCCATTTGAATAAATTAATGAAAAGGACAAATACACCCGAATCTTAAGCCTTATTATTCGATAATTCCCCAATAAATAAAAACCAGAGATGAGCTTAACTCAAGTTCCCACTACCAAAGCACCCGAACACACTCCAGCCATCAGTCACGCCCTCTTCTCTGCCAAATGGGAACTGCGACTGACAGTTACCAGCCTCATAATCCGCTGGCTATAAATTTAATTGCCATTAATGACACTCCAAGAGCGGGGAAAAGCGGAAAACAGAGAGAGGGGCTGCTTGCTCTGCCCGCCGGCGGCTGCCAAAATCATGCGGCGGAAATGAAAACATCTTGAGGCGAAAATGTGATTTGCATTTTTAAATCAATACACAAAGGAATCGCGGAATATATATATAATAGGAATAGGATATAGGAATAGGAATAGCAACCCCCGCAGTACACACACACGTGTCTGGGCTCTCGTTCTCGCCGCGGCAACTTTTTAAGTGTCATGTCCAAAACAAATTCGTCTGTTTTTGATTTGTCGAAAAAATTGAGGGGAGAAAAAATCAGGCAGCCCTCATCCGAATAAAAGGAAATTCCCGCCAACGCTTTCGCAATCAACTGTGGAATTTTCCCACCATTTCCCACTCTCTGGCAGTCTCTCTCGACTTACTCTCTCTCTGGCATTTTCACGTTATAAATATTTTTATTTTCCATTTCCGTCTGCCTTGTCTTTTGTTCTGCTTTTTTATTTGGTTTGCTTTGGCGATTTCGATTTCCTTGACAGAATCTGGTCGTAGGCTTTAAATCAATCTGCACAATAAATAATAATCCCTGAATGGGTGGATTCCGTGGAGAGTATTTAACACTCGATCTGGGTTGGTCTTTTGCCTTGTTTGCTTTGGTTTTTATGAGTCTTGTTAGCCCCCTTAATGGTCGGACTAGTGGTTTTGGTTAGAGAAAAGCTGCGAAAGTGATTTAAGATTATGGAACTTAGGGGTTGGTTTTGTTTAGGAGTATATAGAGATAGGAATTATATTTTTATTCATTGAAGAAATATCTTTAATTCATACTAAAGGCCTGAATGGGTTTACAAGGACTTGGATACTTGAATAATAGTTACATTGATAGAAAAGTAATACATAATTTTTATGAGATTCCCAAGGGAGACTTTAATTTATTAATTTTTTCAAATATTTTGTACACAGGAGCTAGGGTAATTTAAAAGACAATTAAATGTTCACCTTCTAGCTATCTCTTTCGCACTCGTTTTACTTAACCCGCGTAGCTCGGGTTGTCTGAAATACATTTAATAATTTGTATGAAGATCGATAGATAGTTTCCGAGATAGAGCCATAAAAAGCTAGAGCTGTCTAAATATCGATACAAATATTGGTATGTAAAATTCTAGATTTTATACCTAAATATATATATATTTTAAGGAAATATTTGAAAAATGGATCTACATTTTTTGTTATTTTAAACTATGTTTTTAAGAAATATCTAAAATATTTGTTAAACTTGTTGTTTCTATTATTTCTTTATAAGAAAAGACAGAGACATGAATCTACATTCTTATTTCATTGAAGAAACTGGTCAATTTCAGATAAGAATAAATCTTTTCTTCCATAGGCAAAAATAAAGAATAAAAGGTTATTATTTTATTAATTTTGAAAACCATGTATTTCATGGTTATTGTAAGCATCCCTTAAATTCAAATTAAGCCAAAAGTTAGGCGCTCTTTCAAATAAAGAAAATATAACTTTTTATATATCCATCTTACTCCGCTTTTACAGCGCCACAAATCAAAGAACACTTAATGTTCCACACTCAAATTTCATTTCAATTTGCCAATTTGCAACCCTCTTTTGGCACCAAAACCAATTGGGAAACATTAAAACCCATCATTTGCAGCTTTGGTTACAAAATAAATTTGTTGACAAATTGCTAAATAAATGGTTCGCCGGCCACAAGCCAAAGAAATTTTGCAAACACTCCCAGAGAGAGAGGGAGATTCCCCCCTGAAACAATAACCACAAAAGCAGGCCAAAGTGGAGAAGGCAGTCCCATCCAAATGGACCATGGGCAGTAACCCAAAACGCACTGCCAACTGCTGTTGGAATGACTTTGGCAAATAGTAGCAGACTATTTAATACGCTATTACGCAGCATATCGAATGACATGCCGGGGCTTGAAAATGGGTTGACAGGAAGGAAGGAACTCCCCCTCGAAGCCTCAGCCTCATTAGTTAACATATGTTGCCCTCGGACGAGATTGGCAGAAGTCAGAATCTAGCTGGGACGGGACGCGACGGCACGGCACGGGACTCTATCCTCCCCCACAGAAACAACAGCTTGTGCTCATTGCCCAAAGTCAATTTTCGGAAGGCAAAAAAAAAGAATATATATATATATAGCAGAGGGGGAATCTGACTCTCCAGTGCCCAATTCTCTGCTGGGTTGGTTTATAAAAACTTCAAACAAATTCTATGCGCGTTATGCTGGCAGCGTGTCAGAAAAATATGTTACTTATCGTTTTGGCTTACTGTCAATGGAATGGGCCCGGCTTTTTGGGGGAAGTAAATTCCCCGGGGAGGGTTCTTTGGGGTCTTTAACAAAGTGGCAAAACGTTTAGACGGAATTTGAGATGGCAGATAGCTTGAGAACTTCATTTCAGGGAGATGTGATTACATGTAGGCTGTTGGGGGAATGTTGATAAGGGTTAACTTAAGGGAACTGGATTAATAAAGGAGATTTAGGTTTAGTTTTGATTTATTTAATTATCAATATTAATATTTATTTAGATTTTATTAAATAATAATATTTATTGGTATTTTATTTCATAATAATATTTATTTATATTTGATCCCAGCGCCACAAGTATATACTTTCCTATATTTAAGGCTCTTATTACAATGGGTTAGAGGGACCTTTGGTTTACTATTATTAAATAATACTAGGTACCTAAATATAGCCAGGATTATTACCTGTATATTATTTGATAAATTCTGAATCCATTTAAAGACTTGAACCATTTATTTTGTAAGCCTACAATTATTTTAAAATAATTTGTACACGCTTAAAGCTTACAACATAATATAAATTCATTGTATATGATATTATCTTCATATTTTATGAAGTTTCCTTTGAAATAACATTATTACTGTTTTTTTAAACATGCCAAAAAGGTTTAAATTATTGTGCAAATATTATCCCATATTCTGAATCCATTTAAAGAGATTAAGCTAAAATTTTGTAAGCCTGCAATTACTTTAAAATCATGTTTACACATTTAAAGCCTACAAAATAATCTATATTAGTATATGCTTCATATTTTATTTAATTCCCTTTGAAATAACATTATGACAAATTTTTTAAACATGCCATAAGTTCAGACTTGCTATGCAAATATTATCCTTTATTATTCCATAACAATTTATTACTGCCTAAACCCTCTCCCCTGGCTAATTACGTACTCACAACAATTGAATTTTAGTTTTTGTGTCGCCAAAACAAACACAAATATTTGCATAATTTTTGATTATTATATGATAGCGAATATTTTATGTGTTAGACAATAATTATACGTTTACACTCTGATGCCAGCAGAAGGGAGGGGGAGAGCACACACTCATTACATGGCCAATATTTGTTAACAAGCCGGACTAAATGCTACTCGAATGGCAGTTGATAATTCTATAATTTCCCCCAAACGAGTTGCGAAACCGAGGAATTTCCGTTGCTGGCTTATTTGTTAGTAATTATAAATCCAATTGAGTTAACTAGAGCAGGTTCTATACCGCGATGGGGCGGCTCTCCTCGCCAGAGGCAATCATCACAGTTTCGAGCTCATTAAACAGGGCAACAGCGGAAATGTCCAGACGCCGTGCTCCTTGGCATACTAAATTGCACGCTTTATAATTAATTTCCATCAGAAACAGACGATGACGATGACTCTGACGACGGTGGCTTGGACCAAGATCCCATTCCCATTCCCATTCCCTGTCGGGCCTTCTCGACCCATAATCATTAATCTTATCGCCGCCTGAGCTTATTATTTCAATTGCCGAAGGATGGTGGTGGTGGGTGGGTGGGTGTTCGCCGGCTTTTCCGAAGGACAGACGCTGAAAAAACTCAATGACCGGAAGTAAGCGAAACAGCAAACCAAAAGCCGAAAGCCGCAAACATTTTCTGTGAGGAGGGGGAAAGGGCACGTGCCGCAAGGGAGCTGGGCTCCGGCGGCCTCCCAAGGATACTCGCCCAAGAAATCTCTGCGGTTAATCGCTTGTTTAACATGTCAGCAGCTTTTTGTGGCCGTTGTTTACTTATTTATTTATTTATTTCATCTAATCGCTGGTGGCCCTGCTCCCTGCTCTCCAATTTCACGCATCAATTTGCTTTAAATTTCACATCAAGTCACAATCTAATTGCGAGCAGGGTGTGAACAGTGGACTGTGGGGTCTCCCCCTCCATAAATTGTTGCAAATTGTTTTGGCTTGCAACAAAGTGCGAGTGTCCTGCTGTGTCATAGGCATGCAGGGTTCGAGCTCCAGGACGCACGAAACAGAACACAGCCTCCCCCGCCCGGCACAATAACTCAAACACAGCTCTCCACACCGATGAGGAGTGGAAGGGCCAAGGATGCGGCCCGACGAGTCCTGCAATCCACTTCAAGTGTCTCTTGCTCTGCTCTCGCCTGTCAAATGCAATGGGCCACCGCCTCCGGATGAGATCAGGTCGTCTGGGAAGGGGGCACCCTTCCCTGGGATGTGAGAAACAAGACTTGCAGAATTTTTGCAGGACCAACTTGGCGGTCCCTGCACCGTGTGAGAAAAATAAACAAGACAATTGGGATTATTTATAGGAATTTGTTGACTAGGTTTAGAATCTAAAAAAAAAACACATTTTAGTGTCATAATACCATAATAATACTTCTACTTATTTGCTATAATAAATGTGTATCTAAACTTTAAAGTGTGGATTCAAGTAACTTATAAGAAAGTGTGAAAAATGAATGAAGGAAAATGTTTGAATTTATTTAAAAACGATTATGGCATTATGACACTATAAGGTTTCTGTTGTATATTGAAGGTTACATTGAAGCGCTGTTTCCATGAGAATTATTCAGTAAAAAGTGTAAGGTCACACTTGTTGTAAGAGTTATAGTTTAGGTACCCAGACGTAGAGACATATTCCACATTCTATTTTCAAATCCTATAGCTGAAAACATACCATAAAATACCAATAACAATATAATATTCCAATACTTAACTTATTAAATACAAATTATATAATTTATCTAAGATAATCATAATCTTCCCCTATCAGAAATTACCTGCTTTGGTCCCACTGTGCGGCCTCTAATCAATTTGTAGCCGCTTTTGGGGAAAATGTCTCTAATTTGCATTTATTATGGATATGGCCAGCGTCTGGCGATGGCAGTGCAGTTCAAACTTTTGCCCCGGACCCCTGACCACGCCCACACACACGACCAGCGCCCCGGCAGGGCTGGGAGTGGTTTGTGTGTGTGTGTGGATTTGAGTGGGTTTATCCGGAGATTCAATTTGCCACAGAAAAGTTTTTAGCCGGGTAGAACGGAAAAGTTTGGGTTTTCGAAAGCGGACAAGGAATAGGATATACACTCTACACACACACACACACACACATCCGTCCTGGCGAATGGCCATGAAAAGTTGGGAAACTACATAGACAGGGAGAAAAATAGTAGTAGTTGGTTTTTAAATATGGAATTAAATATATTTTATATAGGAAAGTATACAAAGAAGCCCAAATATATCAGTAAAACACACACTTCTTTCTTTATCTTTATTACCACATTTTTCTCTGTCTGTACTCCCATGACTCTGCCTCATTGTCATCCCCTTTCCGTGCCAGTCCTGCTCCGGACAGCTTTCCATCTGCTGGACGACCGGCCTGTCCTCAATTTACCCATTTCAATAAGAATGTAATTCGCATTTCTAAACAAGTTTCCCCTTTTCGCTTGCAGGTGAAAATTTGGTTTCAGAACCGTCGCATGAAGTGGCGCAACTCCAAGGAGCGCGAGCTCCTGGCCAGCGGCGGTTCCCGGGACCAGACGCTGCCCAACAAGAACAACCCCAATCCGGATCTGAGCGATGCCAAGTGCGATCGCCCGCTGACGCCGCTGAGCCCATCTCTGCTGTCGCCAAATGGCAGCGCCACGCCTCCACCTGCGCAGCCATCATCGGGTGCTGTCACCAAGGAGGAGCCACCGGCAGCAGCTGTCACCCCCAAGTCTCCGCAATCCACCAGCAGCCGGAGCAGTCCTTCGGTGGGCTATGGCATCCAGATCAGCTCTCCGCCGCCGCTGCTCACCAGCAATGCGGCCACGCCCTCCCCGGCGGCGGCGGTGGGACCTGGCAACACGGTTTCATCTGCCAACTCCTCGCCGCCCGGTGTGGCCAGCAGTGCCGCCGAATTTCAGGCCAAGATCAATGCCGAGATGCAGAAGCAGCTGGTGGCCGCCGATCTCAAGTTCAAGCTGGAGAGCAGTCTGCAGGAGGCCAAGCAGCGGCGGTTCGAGCAACTGCAGCAGCAGCTCCATCACTCGCCGCACTTCAGTGCCATGCGGGAGGTGGAACTGGCCGCCGCTGCGGCAGCTGCGCAACTGCATCATCATCACCAGCAGCAGCAACAGCAGCAGCAGCAACAGCAGCAGCAGCAACAACAGCAGCAGCAACAGAGCTCCGAGTTCATGAAGCTTTACTACGATGACTACGACGACTCCAACTCGGACAGTGACGAGGAGATCAGCGTGACGTGATTCGGAACGTGGACAGGCCGTGTAAATATACTCGTACGTTTTAAATTGTAAATTTATTGATGCATTGAAATGATTATTACAAATTATTGTATTTATAATATGTGTATAATATTTTTTCGAATTTAAATTCCCATGCGAAATAAACTTCTTTGAAAAATCTAACAAGCGGTGGTATTATTTTATTATTTGTTATAAATTAAAAAAAAAGAAATTCAATGATTATTTTTGATTACATAGGGGGAGGTGGTCAATAATCATCAACAAGTTGATAACGTTATATATTCCTAAACGAACATCACCTCACAAAAATCAAACAAAACTTAAACCTTAAGCAAGTTCTGTTGATCAGAAAGAAACACATATATTTACATTTTATTTTTTTATTTATTATTTCCTTAAAAAACTAAAACAAACTATAGATAAATTCATTTTCGTAGTAACATTAGTAAGTGTGTGTGTTTGTGTGTATACGGAATACTGTGTCAGCGATCGCTGCTCTGCCTGGAACAAACTTACAAACTAGAAATCACTCTTTCGACTAAGCTAGGACAGTTAGGATTGCGACTGGTCTTTGTACATAGAGGTTACAGGTTACACAAGAGGAATGCACAGGTGTGTGTGTGAATTCGATACTGAGGACTCAGGACTGAGAGACTCGAGTTCTATTCGTCGTCGATGCGAATGGCATGGTTCACATGGCCCTCGCCACTCGTCGGCTCCACCGCCGTGGTGGCGGTGGCGGTGGTCACGCAGCTGCTGGTGGTGTACTGCACCTCGGGATCACTCTTGAAGACCTCCTCGGAAACGGCGGGATTGTCGATGCCCTTGTTGCCAGTGATCTTCAGGACATTGCGTCGCTGGATGAAGTCGATGATCAGCGAGATGAGCCAGCCCAGGAAGACGGTGAGCAGGCAGCCGATCATGCTGTACCACATGTAGCTGAGACGGAAGATGGGCCAGGTTCTGTAAGTGAAAAATAGGAAATAATATTTAATTAGTATCCTTAATTAATAATTTTTAGAACAAAACTGATAAAACTTACGTGAATCCTCCCTCCTCAACGATCTCCACAGGCTCCGTAAGCAGATCTCCAATGATATTCGTCACATTGACATGACAATCGCAGTTATCGATGGATGTTGGTAACGAAGGTTGGTCCACACTGACCACTTGGGCCACCACACCCACGAAAATAACCAAGGCCAGCGACAATAGACCGCCATAGAAGGCACCCTTGGTATTGGCCTGTTTGCAGGCAATGCCCAGGACAAAGAGGCCCAAAGTAACGCCACCAATCAACCCATTCAGGGTGAGAGTAGCCTGCAGGACTCCACCCAGATGCTCCACAATAAAGACCAGGCCAAAGGAGGCAATGCCAAAGCCCAAGGACATCCATTTGGCATAGGTAGCTCCCTTTTCAGGTGAGATTTTAATGTTCATTCCATTGACCAGAAGGTCCTCGCAGGTCACCGCCGACAGGGAGTTCAAGGCAGAGGCCACCGTTCTGTTAGGGAATATAAAAATAGTTATTTATAAATTCTACAACTTCCCCCTAATAAAAACCTACCCCAAACTGGCTGCAAAGATGCCAGCCACAAAGATTCCCGCCACGGAGTAGATATGCTCATACGTGTTGATCACATAGTATGGCAGCAGCTGATCCGTGGCCGTGATGCGTCCTGCCATCAAAGGATCACAGTCCGCATAGTGGGTGAAGACCATCAGACCCGTGTAGAAGTTCAGCAGGAAGACGGCAATCAAGCCAATTATGGCAAAGCCCAGCGCAATCTTGGCCAGCCTCAGGGACTTCAAGGACATGCACTTCTGCACGGAGGCCTGGTTGGTGCAGAACAGCGAGGTCCAGTAGAAGAAGCCACCAATGACCACAGACCAGACGGTGTGACGGGTCGTGGGATTGGGGTCCATGCTACGGGTTATGAAGAAGGTATTTAATAATTAACAAATTAATTTAATTATAAAATTTTTAATTTGGAAACTCACTTAAAAAACTCCAAACGATTGTGCTCGGCTGCAGTCTGAAAGACCTGGATGGGATTGCCGCTATAGAAGCAGCCCAGACCCACGATAAGCACCAAGGATACAGCCAGGACAGCAGCCTTGAAGGAATAAAAAATCAATATTTATAAGAACTTTTTGCTTATTTAAATCTTAACCAATAGGAGCTAGATTCCCTTTCCTTCTTTCCAGCTGTATTTATCCTTAAATAATTCCCATTTTTCTCCCAAAACTCACCTGAAATGAATCCGCAATAACCACAGCCTTCATGCCTCCCTGAGAAGAGTAAAAAACGCAGACCACATAGATCAGGACCACAGCGATCTTGGTGTCCAGGCCCGTGGCCTTGGATAGAGCAATTGCCGGAGCCAGGACAGCCACAGCCGTGTAGAAGCACATCTGGAAAAGCAAATCAAGTTAATCCATAATCCTTGCCCATTGAAGTTCCCTCCGCTCTCACCTGTATAACATAGAGTACAGCACCCAGAATCCTGATCTCCTTGCCAAAGCGAATGCCCAGGTACTCATAGCAACTGGTCAGCTCCATCTTGAAGTATATGGGATAGAAGATCTTCACGGCCACCGGAATGACCAGCACCATGGGAATGACAATGAGCACGAATTGTGTGCCCTGGAAGTACATCTCGGAGGGATTTCCCAGCAACTCAATGGCCGTAATAAAGCTAGTGGTCAGGCTAAGGGTCACGGGGAAGATGCTCATCTCGGAGCCCAGCAGGAACTCATTGGAGGAGCTGCCGCCCTTCTGGAAGAAGCCATAGAAGATGCCAATGCCCAGGGAGATGACCAGCATGCCCAGCAGGATCACATAGTCGTATCCCGAAAAGGTGGCCTTGTGACTGGGCGCGCTGCACTCCTCCAGTCCCTCGGCAGCGGCAATCTGCTGGGTCTTGAAGGCCCGCAGGAGCAGGGTGGCCGCATTATCGAACTCCACGTGCTCCTGTGATCCGGAAGATCCCTGCTGCGATCCCTCGCCGCGCACAATCAGATACTTGTGGCTGGGATCCAAGGAAGCTCCGGAACCCGGGCTAACCGGAGACTTTTCCTGCAGCGCCAAGGCGGTTATAGAATGTGCCAGGGCGCACAGAGTCAGCAACTTGAGAATGGTGTCCTGCGTGGCGAACATCCTGGAGCCTGACTAGGTTGGACTAAAGCGAGGACTGAAGCTGAAGATTTGGGGAGGAGACTCTCGCCGGCCAACTTTACACCCGGCAATGTGTGTGCAAACTGAAACGAGAAAAGATCAGAGAACGACAATTTAGATCATTGCAAGATCAAGGTTCGCGAAACGCCCAGAGAAATTGCAGCGAGGCGGCGGCACGACAAAGCTTTCCCCAAGACGACGTGGGTGTCAGTTTGGGTGTCAGCTTGGGAAGCCATTAATTAATTAACGGAACGATCCGTTCCGATCCGATCCGAGCCAAAAATTAAAGTAAATAAGAGGGGAGAGGAGAGGCCATTGGCCAGCAGCCGCGGCTCATGTTCAAGTACAAATATATTATTTCCTTAAACAAACAATTCCATTTGCGCGTAATTGCTTTATGATTAATATGTTTTCTTTACGCGAGAAGGCCTTCAAGGCGAGCACTTTTCACTCGCAGATATATTTTAGTTTTATTTTTTTGGGAGATATTTCTCCAAGGCCCAGGCGCTGTAAGATGTTGTTACAGGTTGCTTTGGAGCCGTTTCTAACTGGTTGTTAGGCCACTCAAAACTGGTTATTTCTGGCCAAAAAGAAATCGCATGGATGAGAGTGCCTGAATGTTGGCAATTTGATAAACTATCTAGCATAGAGTTTGAAGATATTACTTCACTCAAAACTGGATTTCTTACTCCCCCCCAAAAAAGAACGAGTTAGGTAATTTAGAAAATATTTTGAATTCCCTTACAGAGCTGTATCTTTGCGTTACTTAAATTTATTACACACATTCTGTTGTCTTTCCTTAATTGTTAAATCATAAAATACACATTTCGCAACCCCCGATAACCGATCGCAATCAGAACCCCCATTCAATTGATCCCAAACACAAAACACTCGAGACAATTATTTTTGATGAAACAACCGAGGCGCTGGCCTGGCGCCTCCTCCTCCTCCTGCTCCTCCCACTTTTCCAGCCAATCAAGCTAGCTACTCAAGAAAAGCTGCTCCTGTCCCACACGGACATTAATACATGCACAAAAAAAGACACAGATACAAGTCTTGAGCGAAAATGAAAATGAGGAATGTGTGCTCTACGCCATATACACTCGCTGTGCGCCAATCGAGATTTAAGCGAATTCAACTGGTTTAGATCGGTGGCCATTGGACTGAGCCGGATTGCGCCGGTTTGGGCCAGAAAATCGCCATCGCCATTGCCATTGCCTTTGCCATTGCCTTTGCCTTTGCCTTTGCTTCGAGGGAAGATGCTAAGAGAGGAGCCAGCATCCCAGCTTGAAGATGGCAAAAGCAAAGAGTTTGGCGCCAAAAAAGAAAACCTAATACAAAAGAGAGCGGTGCTTAAGAGGGTTCTCTACACTGCCAGAAATATTGTTTTAAATGGTAATTATTTTTGAAAAATATTTTATATTTTGAAGAGTATTTCTTATATTTTAAAAAGCATTTCATATTAGAGGAATGTTTCATATATATTTTTTAAGCATTAAACAATCAAGAGGGTTCCCTGCACTGCCAGAAATAGTGATAAATACATGGAATTTTATTTTGAAAAATATGTTATCTCTTAAGGAGTATTTCTGATATTTTAAAATGCTTTTAACATCAGAAGAATGTTGTATATGTATTTTTTAAACATTAGAAAAGGTTAGACAAACAGGAATATATTAAAAAAAATAAGTAAAAAACGTACTATAATGACTACAATAATTTATAGATATTTTTAAAGAGATTTCCCAAGTCTTACATATTATTTATTTTACTCTAAAAAGTATCTAACTAAAAAATATATATATTTTATTATCAATATGCAAATCATTTAAGTTATTACCTTTTCAAATATTATTTAAGGCACGACGTATACCTTACCTTATCTCTAACAACTACTTAAAAAGTATTTAAATGAAAAGAACCAGCCTAGACTAATTTGTATTCATTTAAAATATATTTAAATAAACAAAACGTAGCCTGAATAATTTGTTTTCATATTGTTGTTTGTTTGGAAACTTTGCATACTTACCTAATCCCTTATCAACTACCTTAAATATTCTTTCTTATTTATTTAAACCTGCTTAGAACATAAGGTTTGTTGTTGACTTTAATAAAGGGCGATGTCTTGTGGGTGAAACTCGTTTTTCTGGGTGGCTTGGTCCCACGGGTCGTATGAGTTTCGAGCTCCAAAGTTCTGTTTAATTGATGAACTTTCCTCATTCCCCACAGCCCTTTTTGCTCAATCTTTTTGTTTGAATTGGTATGCGTGCTTTGTTTTGCTTTTTTATCTCCTCCTCTCCTCTCCTCCTTCTTTTATTGTTTTTATTAATTTAAACAAAATCAGCCATCAGTTGACATGATATGCGGTCCAGACTGTTGGCGGAAGATACGGCTGGCAAAGTGGGTGAGAGCTGTGGGCACTTGTTGCCGCCTCGGTTTCCAGATTCCAGATCAATCAAAGCAATTTCCCCTTGACAGCCTTAATGGCTGCAAATATTACCTAATACCAATATCTGAAGTCTGGCAATTACAGATAATTTGTAAATACTTTTTGAGGGCAGTTTTTTTTGCTAACGTTTTTTTTCTGCAAGATTTATAGCCTCTTTACAGGGCTTTTTGTTTGTTTTTGCTCTCATAAGGCAGGGAGAAATGTGAAATTTTTTACTAGAATTAGTCACAAGTCATTTAACTTAAATTTTTACTAAGTTTTTAGTTAAACGCCCTAGTTTTTCATTTATTTATCACCTGTAATTTGCTTGTTTTAAACTTAACTTAACGGTTTCCCTACATCGCAAGGCTGCTGGCCAATGACAACTAGTTCAGAATAATATTATCTCACATCTCGCGGAAAAACTCAACCGCTTAGCATATTTTTCATTCACAATTAAACACTTCAATATGTGCATTAAGCTTCCTCACCTTGTTTATGTTTATTTTCCAATCCGTTAAATTCGAAATCCTTCAGTTGTCGTCTTTGGTTTTTTGCACTCAAATGGAATCAAACATGGGAAAGCTGTATCTTAGAAATGTTCTGAACTGGATTTGCAAGATGGTGCCACGATTATTTCTGTATTTCATTAACGTGTTTGTTTTTTATATTGTTCACAAAATCAAATATTGATCACTTGTAACTATAATCCTTGCTGGTGTCCTTGATATTATTTATTTATTTAACTGTGAGCACTATTTATTTCTGGCTGCTGCTCCTGCTGGCGGTTTGAACGTATTGACACTTTTGAAATGAATGAGTTTTGCAAGCGGCCGTTACGCTATTTTATACGACACCCAAGGCGGCGCAGGCAAAATCACAGATCACAGATCTCGGGGAGCTACGCTTCGGGAACCCCACATCTCGATCAACTCGATCTCTCTTCGTCGGTTGGGGGCTTTGCCAGGCGGAGAAAGAGCGAAGATCGAGCTAAGAGCAGGCAAAAGGCGAAGACGAAGATGAAGCCGAAGCTCAAGCGACACCGGATATGCCATTGCCGAGAGAGAGAGAGTGAAAAATCAATAGAAAGCCGAAGCAAAAATATAGGCAACTTATTTTGAGGAGTTAAAAAACTAGCCTTAAGATTTAAAATACAAATTTAAATAATTTTAAAATTAAAATAAAGGCAAGTTAAATAATTTTAAAACCATAATAAAGGTTATCTCTAGAGGAATAAGTTTTATTAAATATATATTGCATAATCCCGCTAATTTACTAAGTTGTTTTTAATTGTTATTCAAAGTTTAACAGCCATAGCTCAAGTGCTGTTTATTTACATATTTATGACAGGAAATTAGTCAGCAAAATATTACAGTTTATCAAGTTGTTATTAACCAGATACATAACTAAATTTAAGATTTAATATTTGTTTACTCAATATTTATTTATGCTAGTCAACGTTTCCTTAAGAGCTCCTAAAGTGCTCTGAGTAAATTTAGTTATATATTTTATAGATGTTCTCTAAAGCTTAAGTAACACCAAACCTATTCATTGTCAAATAAATCGTTATAAGCTGTCCCGCCATAGAAAGATTCATTGAATTTAGTAACTAGACAATTTGTTAGTTTACCTGTTTAAATATAAATCAAGTTAAATTTCTATTTTTGTAGACCCAATTTAAAGCGCAACTTTGTTGTCATTCAATAAAAAACTTTTATTTGCTCGTGGGGTTAAGTAATCGAGCAATATAATTTATTTATAATAAAATTGCTGATACGCTGCAGCAGGCTTTATTTAATGAAAATATGTTTGCCAAACCAGCACATAAAAAAAGAGATTCAATTGGCTTGCTTCGATCCCGAGCATTTTTTCAATTAATTTCCAAATTGCAAGCTTCTGATTCATTCCTTTGCCTTAGATTCCCGATTCCTCGAATATAATATGCGGAAAATATCCGGTATTTTCCAAACTCCTTTGCAGTTTATGGAGATCGGAGAGACTGGAGACCCAAGACCCATTCGCCAATTGACCGGGGGGTAACAACATGTGATGGAAATGATGGGTAAACAAAGCAGAAAAGCTTAATTGTTGGACAGCAAGCAGCTCGAGATGCTTTCTTGGCAAGATTCGGTTGCGTGATGGTGTAAATATTTCCATTTGGCTCAGCACCCTTTATTACTTTTTAAGTAACTCGCAACAAAGGAAAAAAGTGCGCCAATTAATAATCTTCGAAACGATTTTATCTCTCGCTCTCGTATTTATTTTGTGTGTGTTTTTTATTTTTTGTCGCCTCGCCTCAATTGCCGCTATGGCTATGGTTATGTCTCCTGCTTGGATAACGATAACGAGTTCGATCTGGTACGATTTTGATCAGGCATGACACTCTTTCTTTCCCGCTAATAGAAAATTATTTGTTTACAATTTTTTTTTATTTCGCTACGAGTGTGAGTGTTTAATTTTAATTGAAATGTATTAGTAGCAATTTGAATTGAAACCGAGCGCCGGGCCAGTTCAAAAGGAGCTGCCATTCCTCCCGCCTCAAATCCAATCACAATAAATTTAAATAGAAACAAGTAAAGGGAAATGCACGTGGCCGGGGGCAGGGAGGGAGGTAGGTGTAGGCTCTTATGCATCGAAATAAGATCAACGAATTAATGTCGAATTTACGGGGACTTCCCCGACCAGCCAAAGCGGACGGAAAGTCTCCAAATCAACGCCTGCTTTTTTGGTCTAAGGTCAGCGGGAGATATCTGTATCTGTATCTGTAGTTCCGAAGATAGGCGGCTGGAGGGGGCGTTGCATTTGAGCTCCGAAGCGTGTTGCATTAATTAAATATGCCCGCCGTGTCGTTAACTAACAGTCTCTCATGTAAATCTTGGCCGATACTGTGCACCCCAGGCCCAAGCCGACCAAAAGCAGTTCAAAGCAGTTCGGCAAATGCGACGCAGTACAGTGTTTAGGCCCGAAACGATCCTCAGCTACAACAAATCAGAGCCAGAAACTCTGCTTAGCCAAGTGGCTTGATGCAAGTAGCCGGCGAGACGTCACAAAACTGGTCGAGCCTCTTGCTCATCAGGTTGTTCTTTCGGACTTTGGTCTGGTATGCGCTGTAAGAGCTGTAAGAACATTATTTACATAACCAGACGACGAGTGTCCACACGTGCTGGCTGCGTGCTGTCGAAACATAATAAAAAAACAAACGATATATCAATGAAAGAGGAATTTTTTGGAAGAATTCCCCAAGCTTGGGGTTATTCAATTCCGTAATTACACAAGATCAAGATCGGATGTGTGTGTGCCGGCCATCAATATCTATGAATTGTCTACGGGAGAAAGCGTAGTAGTCAATTATTGCACTAATGACAGTGGGCGTTGACATTGCTAAAATATATATAGAAATAATAGAAGCACTAAAAAAATAATTCAGATATGAATTCGCATTTTTGGTAGAAAGAAAACCCAAAATAGGTCTTAGATGCGTGATCAGATACTCTTTAAAAGCCTAAATATACAAATTAATTATTACCTAATCTTATCTTTATATTAAAAAAAATACAAAAACAGATCTTTAAACCCCTTTTTCTCTAACTGTACCCATTCCAAAATTGTGTTCTAATTTACAATTCATTAATTGAATGTCTCAATTAGTCGGTGGCTTTATGTAGGAGACTGCCAAGTCATTGCACTTCCGTTAATTAGAATTTTTAAAAGGCAATAAATAACACACAAATAAAGTAACTAAGAAAAATATGCGCCAAACATTTTGAATAAATTTAAAATTAACCGCTTTTGGCGCTTGTGTTGCCACTCAGGCAGTAGGAAATGAAATACGGTCACATTCAACCAACAATACTAATCGATTACTCAGAAAATCGATTATCTTGCTTTCATCGATAATTTGCCACCACTAGTTTCCCACACATTTAAGTAAAAACACAATTTCTATTAATAATTGATAATTTAAACCATAAATAAATAAGGATACGCCCAAGATGAGTGCTGCCACCGCCCCCACGGGCATTCAGAGCACCGCAGGAGCCATTCCCGTGCGCAATGAGAAGGGTAAGCCAGAGAATTCCAGCTCCCCAAGCCCCTCCCCCAGTCCTAATGCTTTGTTTATACTTTTTTCCAGGTGAATTGTCCATGCAAAAGGTGAAGGTGCAGCGGTACATATCCGGAAAGCGACCTGATTACGCCCGAGCTGACTCCAGTACCGAGGAGAGTGACGACGATGACTTCATTGACACCAGGAAGCGCTTGGAGCGCCACAAAGCCGAGCGCCACAAAATGGAGCTGTCGCGTCGCGAGGGAAGCGCCGAGGGTGCGGAAAAGGCCCCGGGCGAGGCGGACGAGGAGGATGAGGCGGAGGTGGATGATCCCCGGCTGCGACGACTGCGCGCCAGACCCGTGGACATGGAGGACATGGAGAGGGAACGCAGGGAACGCCACAGACACATCCACGAGCCCGAAATCATGGAGAGCGACAGCGAGGACGAAGAGGAGGCGGACGAGGAGGGCCAAGAGCAGCAGCGGAACCTCGAGCGAGGCACCAACAAGATCACCCTGGCCTCCGAATCGGACACAGATGCCGAGCTCAGCGACACGGAGCTGGAGAAGCGCCGCGTTAAGCTCCGATCACGGATGCTGCAGCAGCAGCGCGAGGAGGAGGTGCTCCAGAAAGAGGACGAAAAGCAGACGGAATCCTCCGAATCGGAGAGCTCCGAATACGAGGAGGAAACCGAGAGCGAGGAGGACAACGAGCCGCGACTGAAACCGCTCTTTGTGCGCAAAAGAGATCGCGCCACCATCCAGGAGAAGGAACGCGAGGCCCAAAAGCAGAAGCAACTGGAGGCCGAGGCCAAGCGGGCGGCCAAGGAGCGGAGAAGAGCCACCCTGCGGCTGGTGGAGGAGAGCGTCAAGAAGGATCTGGAGAAGACCAAGCCGGAGACGAATGAGGCCTGCATCGAGGATGTGTGCACGGACGATGAGAACGACGAGGTGGAGTACGAGGCCTGGAAGCTGCGCGAGCTCAAGCGGATGAAGCGGGACCGCGAAGAGCGCGATAAGTAAGACATACTTGAATCTTTCCTACGCGAATATTCCCCTAAGATCCCATCTTCCTTTCCAGCAACGAACGCGAAAAGCTGGAGATCGATCGCATGCGCAATCTCACCGAGGAGGAGCGACGCCAGGAGCTGCGCCAGAACCCCAAGCTGGTCACCAACAAGGCCACCAAGGGCAAGTACAAGTTCCTGCAGAAGTACTACCATCGCGGTGCCTTCTATCTGGACGAGGAGAACGATGTCCTGAAGCGAGACTTTGCCCAGGCCACGCTGGAGGATCACTTCGACAAGACCATCCTGCCCAAGGTGATGCAGGTGAAGAACTTTGGACGCTGCGGCCGCACCAAGTACACGCATTTAGTGGACCAGGACACCACCAAGTTCGACTCGCCCTGGTATGCGGAGTCCTCCAGCAACATCAAGTTCCACAACGAGCGCGGCGGCGGCATGCGGCAGCAGTTCGACAAACCCACGGGCTCCAAGCGAAAGAAGATGGAGTAGTAGTTACTTTATTATAGAATAGGGACATGATGTATGATTGTATAATTGAGAGACGGAATAACTAACAAAAATTTGAATACAAAAAGCGAAATAATAAACAAAATTAATTACAAAAAAATTACTTTACAGCTTCAGCTGGTGCTCGTCCAGGAGCTGCACTTGGTGTTGGACGAGCGAC